>CM019065.1:1625323-1879177 GCA_009667805.1 Leptobrachium leishanense | reverse complement strand
CACACCAGGTGGTAATGGTTTAACACTCGGACAGAGCCGCGTGTGTGTTTAACGAAAAAATCATACACCAGATGGAAGAAAGATTGTTTGACTGCAATAGATGGCATTAGCGTGAAATCATACGAATAGTACTGAACACTTAGTTGTACGTGTAGCCTTGATTTAGTTACAAACATGCATATGTGTAGATAGTGGTTTAACAAATACTCGGTTATAAGTGCATGGAACAAGATTATCATATACAATAAACATCGACCACAAGCCAAGTGGAAAATTAAATGATGATTACGTCTTGGTCAGCATTTTAATGTGGTACATAATACAGATATTCTAAAGTTCTATTATTTACTCTTGTTGGTAAATCGAATACGATTCTCATATGGAGATTTGAGAACCAGTCACACACCAATAGAAAATTAATTAACACTTGGAAAAAAAAAACGTGTGTGTGTTTGTCGAAAAAAATCCATGCATGAAAATAGAAGAATTAATTAGGCTAAAAATAGGGTTCCTTGACATAGAATCATACTATAATAGTACTGAACGCTCAGTTATGTGTAGCCTTAGATGATTTAGTTTATAAACATACATAGATTTCAAACTAAGTAACAATGTGCAATGTCAAACAGCAGCCGCCAAGGGCAGCAAAGTACTGGCATTAAAAGGGGAGTTCACTCACGGGATGAAAACATAATTTTGCCTCTGTATAAATCAATGGTCAGGCCGCACCTTGAATATGCCGTGCAATTTTGGGCACCTGTCTTAAAAAAAGATATTATAGCGTTATAAAAAGTGCAGAGACGGGCAACTAAATTAATAAGGGGAATGGAAGGGTTAAGTTATGAGGAAAGACTAACAAGCTTAAACCTGTTTAGTTTAGAGAAAAGGCGCCTTAGAGGGGATCTGATAACCTTATATAAATATATACGGGGCATTATCAAACCATTGTTGATAGCCTATTCATTAACAGGACTATACATAGGACACGGGGTCATCCATTTAGACTGGAAGAAAGAAAATTTAGCTTAAAGCATAGGAAGGGTTATTTTACGGTGAGAACAATAAAGCTGTGGAATTCTCTGCCTGTTGAGGTGTTGGTTCACAGTCTGTACAGACTTTTAAAAAGCGACTGGATGACTTCCTGCAGACACAGAATATTAAGGGTTATAATATTTAATATGTGGGTAAAAAGCTTCTTGATCCAAGGAGAAATCTGACTGCCATTCTGGGGTCAAGAAGGAATTTTTTCCCAGTATGTTGCATATTGGCAAGCATTTCAGACTGGGTTTTTTGCCTTCTTTTGGATCAACAGCAGTAGGTTATGTGGGAGAGGCTGAACCCGATGGACGCATGTCTTTTTTCAGCCTATATAACTATGTAACTATGTAACTATGTAACATATAATTGGAAAATAATTTGGCAAATGCCCAATGATGAATGCATAGAACAAGATTCTCCTATAAATCAATCGTCGACCACACACCAGGTGGAAATTGTTTGTTTAATGCATCTTGGTCAACAATCACATATCAAACTATAATAGTAGTGAACACTCGGTTATGTGTGTAGCCTTAGTTAGTTTGAATTACGAACATACATGTATTTAGAAAATGATTTGGCAAGTGCCCAATATTGAATACATAGAACAGAATTCTCCTGTGAATCGATCGTTGACCATATGCCAAACGGAAATTATTTATTTAATATATCTTGGTCAGCAATCGCATATCTAATTTGGCAAGTGCCCAGTATTAAATGACATCAGTGTTGTAGAGCGCGGTACAACACTGATGGGTCTTTACCCATTTTAACTGCTTCACACATTTTTTCCTATAATCAATTTTTCACACACTATGGACTGGTGGTCATAGCTCTCTCCATGTAGCGTCTATCTGTCCTTGTATAATTTATTGGTTACAACCATATTCTAATCGTCTTATCTACACTCTTTTTCTTTTATGGCCATGTTGACCTAAATCACCGATCGCACATCCGAGTTCTTAAAATAATTTCCACTTGGTGTGTGGTCGACGTTGAATACAAATTCTGCATACTGGGCGACTGTTGATCCCATCATTTTCATATATACGTATATTTGCAAATCTATGCCTATGTGCATTTATACTATTACTACTCTCTCTAACCTAACAAATTTCTTTTTTCTGGATATGCGACCGCTGACCAAAATATATTAAACAATTAATTTCCACTTGGCGTGTGGTCGACGATCGAGTTACAGGAGATTTCTGTTCTATGCATTTAATACTGGGCATTTGTCAAATCATTTTCTTACTATATGTATGTCTGTAATCTAAGTCAACTAAGGCTACACATACAACCGAGTGTTCACTCTTATTATAGTTTGATATGTGATTGCTGACCAAGATGCATTAAATAAACAATTTCCACTTGGCGTGTGGTCGATGATCGAATTATAGGAGAATCCTGTTTCAGTCATTTAATACTGGGCACTTGCCAAATTAGATATGCGATTGCTGACCAAGATATATTAAATAAATAATTTCCGTTTGGCGTATGGTCAACGATCGATTCACAGGAGAATTCTGTTCTATGTATTCAATATTGGGCACTTGCCAAATCATTTTCTAAATACATGTATGTTCGTAATTCAAACTAACTAAGGCTACACACATAACCGAGTGTTCACTACTATTATAGTTTGATATGTGATTGTTGACCAAGATGCATTAAACAAACAATTTCCACCTGGTGTGTGGTCGACGATTGATTTATAGGAGAATCTTGTTCTATGCATTCATCATTGGGCATTTGCCAAATTATTTTCCAATTATATGTATGTTTATAAACTAAATCATCTAAGGCTACACATAACTGAGCGTTCAGTACTATTATAGTTTGATTCTATGTCAAGGAACCCTATTTTTAGCCTAATTAATTCTTCTATTTTCATGCATGGATTTTTTTCGACAAACACACACACGTTTTTTTTTTTCCAAGTGTTAATTAATTTTCTATTGGTGTGTGACTGGTTCTCAAATCTCCATATGAGAATCGTATTCGATTTACCAACAAGAGTAAATAATAGAACTTTAGAATATCTGTATTATGTACCACATTAAAATGCTGACCAAGACGTAATCATCATTTAATTTTCCACTTGGCTTGTGGTCGATGTTTATTGTATATGATAATCTTGTTCCATGCACTTATAACCGAGTATTTGTTAAACCACTATCTACACATATGCATGTTTGTAACTAAATCAAGGCTACACGTACAACTAAGTGTTCAGTACTATTAGTATGATTTCACGCTAATGCCATCTATTGCAGTCAAACAATCTTTCTTCCATCTGGTGTATGATTTTTTTGTTAAACACACACGCGGCTCTGTCCGAGTGTTAAACCATTACCACCTGGTGTGTGGACAGTCCTCATATAGAGACTAGAGAATTTCCAACTCTATTCACTATACATGTGGTGTTTGCCTAAATCTTATGTATATATATCTACATTATGAACCACAACAAGGTCAAACACATCTAACTAGATGCTAAGACTCCAATTCAATGGTACCACTATAGAGGTCTATTCCATAATTGAATTACCATCTGAATTATTTTGAATGCTCTAATCTTACTCCAGTTTGTGAATTTCTATTTTTCGCCTACCGCGATTAATTCATTCGCTATATCCTATGGCTGTTTTACTATTTATCCACATGTTATTCCATTCAACCACTTGTTGCAGCCTGGTTAATTAGCTGCTATATTACTTATTTATTGTTCCACTTGTCATATTTATCAACTGACATTATTAGAGCTATTGTTCTCTCTACCACCACTACTTCTGTATTTATGTTAATAAAGGTATTAGTGATTAATTCATTACTGGATATTTATCTGTTGCCTCCATTTGCTGGTTTACCTTTTACCCACTTGATACTAATTAATATATATTGTTGATATTAATGTATCTACTTACTGATTACGATAATAATTTGGGCTAGGTAGCGACATAGGTCATATGTTATTCACTATCTATTGTCACTTCTTGACACAATTGAAGTACATAGATCATTCCATCCTTGCCAATTAATTAGTCCATAGTGTTACACCTACTGTTTGTTTATTGTTTAAGTATGTGACAACCTGTCATTGTCAGTTTTACTGTCCATTTATTGAAAATTTGGCAATGTCCATTATTAACCCTTTCGCTGCTGAGGCTTTTCCCGCCCCTGTGCTGAGGTCATTTTTACCTGTTTTGCGCATCATGTTTAAACGTGTTTTGAAGGCTTATTTTAGTATATGACCCAGACATATTATATATCGTTCTTTCCGTCAGACTCAGTAGATTCATAATATGTCATTATTATATGTATACGTTATGTCATGTCTGTATATTATAACAAAAAATGCAATAAAATATGTATTTTCAATAATTTACAATGTGTAAAGTGTTTTTTTCCACATTTTAACATGCGAGCAATTGCGGTTATATTTTGTATGGGGTGCGCTTGTTAAAAAAATTAGAGATGGGGTCTCGTTACATTTTTTTTTGGGGAAAATGACACTATTTTTAACAAACGCACCGCATACAAAAATCGTTAGTGCAGCATCATTGTTCACATTATAATTGAAATGGGAACAATATTGCTGCATTAACAAACCAAAAAAAATTTAAAAAAAGTGTTTATTTTTTTTTTATTATTTTTTTTTTAAATTTTTTTTAATTTTTATTTTTCATTTTTTTTTTTTTTTACAAAATTATTCACTTTCATGTTTGGTATCGTTGGAACGGCCATGCTCTGGCCGATCCAACGATACCAAAATTTAACCCCTAGCTGCCACGGATCGGGAGATAGGGAGTTCATTGGAACTCCCTATCTCCACAGTTGGTGGCAGTTAGGGGTTAAGTCTAGGACTGGCGTCATCGTGCTACGCACGATGACGCCAGTCCTCTGGGGAGTTCCCGGAGGCTTGGCCGACATCCAAGATGTCGGCCAGCTCCGGGAAAGGATCGCGAACCGGCGCTTTTCAGCGCCGATTCGCGATCCAGCTCCCCAGGGGTTAATGCCAGGCATCATTTGGAAGGGCAGGCTGTGCCCTTCCAAATGATGCCTGGGTTAACCCCCTGTGCACCGCCGATCGGGAGGGAGAGAGGTCCGAAGGACCTCCCCCCCCCTCCCTTTCAGGCGCCTCCTCCGCACATGCGGGGGGGGCGCCTGAATTAGGTGTCATCGCGCCCCCGCGATGACACCTAATTCTGGCGGCTGCTGGTCCGGATGCCGGGCTGACATCCAGGATGTCAGCCCGCACCGGAGGGGCCAGCGATCGGCCGGAACCCGGCCGAACGCTGACCCCGATGGGAGGACGCGCTCAGCGCGTCCTCCGCACACCAGCGGGACTCTCCTTATCTCATGGTTCCGTAGACTGTATATGAAAGGATTAAACAAAGGGGTGACGACCGTATAGAGGAGCGACACAATCTTATTGGTATTGTAGGAGTGCTCTCCAGCAGGAAATACATAGATAGCTATGAGAGTCCCGTAATACGTGCACACAACGGTAAGGTGGGAGCTGCACGTGGAGAAGGCTTTCTGTCGACCAGTGGTGGACGATATTCTATGTATAGCAAGAAAGATACAAACATATGTGGAAATGATAAATAAAGTTTCAATGACAGTTTCTGGGGTAGATATTATAAATATGACGGTTTGTACAACTGTAGTGTCCGAGCATGACGTCTGGAGGAGAGGAGATAAATCGCAGAAGAAGTGGTCAATGTTACCGGAATGGCAGAAGTCTAAATGACTGATCAAAATGGTAAAGATCAGGGATATAATCGTAGCAAGCGTCCAAGAAAGCACCACAAGACCAAGACAAAAGCAGAAACTCATAATCACTACATAATGCAATGGTTTACAGATGGCCACATATCTGTCATATGACATCATGGTGAGAAGAAGACATTCTGTAACGGAGGAGAAGCCAAAGAAATACAACTGAATGATACACTCAGTGACTGTTAAAAAGCGGCCATTTTTTAGGGTGATATAGAGTAAATTTGGGATAATTGTTGCAGTGAGCATGATGTCACACAAGGATAGGTGACAAAGGAAGAAGTACATCGGAGAATGAAGATAACGGCTCACTAAGACCAGGTTTACGATGAGAATATTTCCAGTCAACGATGTCATGAAGACCACAAGGAGGACAGAGAAGAGGAAAATTCGGGAGGTGTCCTTAGGCTGAAACCCCAGGAGGAAGAATTCTGTGGCTGTAGATTGGTTGCATCTCGGAAGCATCTAGTGGTGCACAAGAAAGACGTTCTCCATGAATGCCATGTCTTACAAACCAGTTTGAGTTGAGTTTCGGTAAATAATTATTTATGATAGAAAGCGAAGAGAAGCTTGAAGGATAATCTTCCAGAGAAAGAGTTATAATCAAAATCTCCCGAAAGATTCTAAATACGAGGAGACGTCCAAAACTGAGATTAAAATCTGTGAAATAATAATGCTAACTCAAACATGGTTCCAAAGAAAACCTAATCCTTCTAATACTTATTAACAAAAAAAGGAAATCGATATCCCAACAGACAATCGGGGAGACGTGAGGTGACTCAACATGTGGTGGTCGGGGCATAAAATTGCTTTACCGATTTCATTGTGGGTTCTCTGCTAACCAGTGCTTTGAAGACCTCAAAACCCTCTTGGTGATGAAGCCCCAAGTCTGTAGAATGTCACAATTCCAGCCATGAACCCTATATATGAGCTGATCCGGGCCGGCTTTTCCTCTGGTCTCTCCTTACCCAGTATCTCCATCTGGTACAGGACTTCCACCTTTCTCACAAGGGCACTGACCAATTCCCTACTTACGGGCATTTCTCCAACGAGTCAGTGCTCTGTTCTTGAGTCTCCTGTGTGGAGTTAGTTCTTCTGCGCCAACCTCAGTTTTCTCTGCTTATCCTGCTGACCTTCTACCAGCTCTCCAGCGAGGCTTCTGTCTTACCCACAGACCCTGCAATTACTTCTACACGTAGTACAAGTCCTAAATGTCAGCAGCTCACCATAGCTGTTCTGTACCATCCCGTACCATACATCCCACTGCCCGCTGTGCTGCTGCATTCCAAGCCTACTGTGCTGCAAGCCAGCTGTGCTGCTGTGGTCCAAGCCCACCATGTGCCTGTGCTCCAAGCCCACCATATCCAGTGCTCCAAGCCCAGCAGCAGTTATCATGAAGCACTGCACAGCAGCGTGCAGAGTCCACCACTACCAGATTCCTGCTCAGTAATAAGTATTTATTCATGTCTCTTCCTGTCTATCCTCCACCTGAGGGTTTTCCTGTCCCCTGCGCTGGGGTCCCACCATGGCTCCCACCAGGTGCCGTGACACAGAAGGTCCACAAGTGGGTTAACATATATAAGTCAGAACATTTTCACATTTGTGTTGAACCAGGTGGGGGATACCCTCACACCTCCACGGATGAGACCATGGTGTCGAAGATGAAAGAATTTGTGGAAAAGGAACCTCAAACCATACTCAAAAAACTTGTGGAAGTGTTTGACATTCCAAAAACAAGCATGATGAGGATGCTTCATGATGACTTGGACTTCACCAAGCGCTAGAGGTGCACCCACTGGGTCTGACGTGTAGTGGCACAGAACAGAAAGAATTCATCATGAGTTGAGGTTTGCTAAAAAGCTCCTTGTCCTGCTGGAAAACGGGACATCTGCCGACTATAAGGCTATGTTACTGGAGATGAAGCTACGTTGCCAGAAGGTGATTTTCAGGGGTGTGTTGAGAAGTGGAAAGTGCGTGGTGGTTGGTGGCAATTATGGTGGCTAAGTGCTGAATAAACAAGCTTTCTTAGAAATTAAAATGTTTGAGATAGCTTCATTATTTCATTGATTTTAACCCTGCGTTTGGACCTCGCCTCGTGAAATGCACATTTTAAACAGACACTGGGCTTCCATGTCACCCAGGATCTCATGTAATGTTATAGTAAAACAAAAGCGGATGTGCACGAGCCAACACCAAATACAAACGAGCGTACCTCCCTTACTGGTCGAGCATCACTGTTACTGAGCCACCACATTAAGAAGCTCATTGACATGTGAGTGCGTTTCCTCTGAATGGAAAATAAATTGTATAATTTTGCATTCTTTTAAAATGTATCTGCACGATTTTACGTTTCTGTGTGTTTTTTAGGCGCCAATAAACTAGAGGATTACTTTGATTTATTTTAATTAAAGCCAAGAAACCTGCGAATCGGAACACGTTTCCTGCACTGAGATGTTAGAGGTTTCAAATTAGAACTTGTTAATATTGCTATTAATTATTCGATGAATTGTATAAATAAATAGGCTCTCAGGGTATATATTATCTCATGAAGCAGCATTAAATAAATATATATATATTCATTTGTAAATTAAGGTTGTAAGTATTTAGGCTCCTTTATAATCCACACGGTGTCATCACTGCCAACAAGTCAGCACCTCGCAATGGTCCCTGGGTTTTAGACCATTCAACACGCAGATGGATAACTGGAGCTTAAAGGTAAAAAAGTTTGAAAATATATATAGAATAATAATAATAATAATAATGATAAATGGGTAATGTAACAGAGCTACGTACCCCAAACTAGGTCACATCTGTTAACGCCGCTTCCCTGCCGAATCCCTGTGTTCTCCCCAGAAGACTCTCATGCCTTCCTCCAGTCCTTAGACAAAGCTTAAGGATGTATACACGCAAAGAGCCTGCTAGCATCACCCAGAAATAAGACGACGCAGCAACAACTGTACAGATTTATTGAGTTAAATATATACATTTCCAGGTGAACCTAGAGACCAATGGAAGATTATACCCTGGCACCCCCCCCCCATCCTCAAGTGAACCAGACATGTCCAACCATGGAACAATAAAGTGTAAGGTAAATAAAGGATAATAATAATAATAATGTAATTACAGCCTGAGCATCAGACTGTCAGAATACCTTAGATAACAGAGGAGAAGTTACATAGGTAGAGAATCGCCTGATACCAAAATCTGTCAGAAGAGTAAACACATTGTAGATAGAGAGGGGTGGCGTTTGGCTACAGTGACCACAAAGTAAATATATAAACCATAGTAACAGTAATCAGATAATGGGGCAGTGTTTGCCCGACAAGGCAGATCAACAAAAGACCACTCAACATACACATTCCGCAGGGTTTAATTTTATTTTATGAATTTATTTCTTTTATAGTGTATTCTATAATATGCAGCCATTAGTTATAAATCCTCATAAATAATATGTAGGATTTAATTTTATGATTATTTTCTTTTATAGCATATTTTCTATTATGGAGGCATTATTTATCAAATGACATAAATAATATGTAGGATTTAATTTTATGATTATTTTCTTTTATAGTATATTTTCTATTATGGAGGCATTATTTATCAAATGACATAAATAATATGTAGGGTTTGATTCTATTTTTTATTTTATGATTAATTTCATCTATAGTATAATTAATATTACACAGTCATTAGCTATAAAATGACATAAATAATAAGTAAGATTTTATTTTATGATTATTTTTTTATAGTATACTTTCTATTATGGAGGCATTATTTATCAAATGACATAAATAATATGTAGGGTTTCATTCTATTTTTATTTTATGATTTATTTTCTTTTATAGTGTATTACGCAGCCAATAGTTATAAATCCTCATAAATAATAAGTAGTATTTTATTTTATGATGATTTTCTTTCATAGTATATTCTCTATTATGGAGGCGTTATTGATCAAATAACATAAATAATACCCATGGTTTCATAGTATATTTTATATATCTCAAACAATAATTATCAATTGACATAAATAATAAGTAGGGTTTGATTTTAATTTTTATTTTCTAATTACTTTCATTTATAGTATAATTAATATTACACAGACATTAGTTATAAAATGGCATAATCACAAAACAAAACCTTACTTAATATTTATTTTATTTTACAGTACAAATTGTCTCATTCAGTCATTGGTTATGAAACAACACAAATAGTAAGTAGTGTTTTATTTTATTTTTATTTTCTGATTATTTTCTTTTATAGTGTATTTAATATTAGACATTAGTTATAAAATGAAATAAATAGTAAGTAGGATTTTATTTTATGATTATTTTCTTTTATAATATGTTTTCTATTATGGAGGCATTATTAATCAAATAACATAAATAATACCTATGGTTTCATTTAATTTTTATTTTATGATTTTTTTCTTTGTTAGTGTATTCTATATTACACAGCCATTACTTATAAATATCATAAATCATAAGTAGGATTTTATTTTATGATTATTTTCTTTTATAATATATTTTCTATTATGGAGGCATTATTAATCAAATAACATAAATAATACCTATGGTTTCATTTTATTTTTATTTTATGATATTCTTTGATAGTGTATTCTATATTACACAGCCATTAGTTATAAATGTCATAAATCTTAAGTAGGATTTTATCTTATGATTATTTTCTTTCATAGTATATTCTCTATTATGGAGGCATTATTGATCAAATAACATAAATAATACCCATGGTTTCATAGTATATTTTATATATCTCAAACAATAATTATCAATTGACATAAATAATAAGTAGGGTTTGATTTTAATTTTTATTTTCTAATTACTTTCATTTATAGTATAATTAATATTACACAGTCATTAGTTATAAAAGGACATAAATAATAAGTAAGATTTTATTTTATGATTATTTTCTTTTATAGTATGTTTTATATTTCTCAAACATTATTTTCATTAAATTTTTTTATTTTCTGATAATTTTCTTTATAGTATAATTAATATTACACCGACATTAGTTATAAAATGACAAATAATAAAGTTTTATTATCTGATTATTTTTTTTATAGTACACTTTGTCTCACTTGGTCATTACCCATTAGTTATAAAACAACACAAATAGTAAGTAGGGTTTTATTTTTGTATCTTTTATTTTTCCAGTGCATTAGATCCAGTGACCCTAACCCAGCATAGTGGCCGCCTTACCTGCAGGTCAGCAGGATCACAGGGATGTTCAGTATAAAAAAGATCACACCTGTATTCACTCATTTTCTTTAATAAAACCCCTTAGCTCTTTCCAGTAGACGTCACTTGGATTCACAAGTCACAGCTACTGAAGAAATATCTCTTCTCGGACTTACGGAATCTGCACAATACAATATTCCGATGATATTAGAAAGTGTTATGGAGAGTATTTAAGAACGTTGCGAGTAATTCAGGAGAGAGTTGCATCAGGCGCTCGTAATGAATCCAGCAACTTCAAAAACTGACGACTTCAATGTTTCTCCACTGGGGGAAAAAAAAAACCATTTGCTAAACAAGACTTCAAGCAAATAACAAGAATAATTATATATTAAATAAATGTCTGAAAAAGAATGAAATGCAAAAATGTTAAACATTTCAACTGTATCAACAATAAAATGTTTATTAACCCCTTTGATGCCTTCGTTAAAAAATTTCATGAAAATACTTAAATTTTTCTTGTTCTTCAACAGAGGTTCCACCATCTCTTCCTGTTGTCATGGATTATCTTCAGCTGGTGGTTCAGTGGTGAGCATAGCTGCCTTCCAAGCAGTTGACCCGCGTTCGATTCCCGGCCAACGCAAGGTTTTGTTGCTCATTTTAGAGATAGTACAATAGAGTTGTGCAAAACGCTTACTTATTGCTGCAAGTGAAAAAAAATAAACGGTTTAAGAAATATTTAATAAAAACGCAAATATTTTTATACATTGAAACCTATGGGGGAAAAAGCCTTGTTTCTTTAACCCCTTCGCTGCTGAGGCATTTCACGCCCGTGTGCTGAGCTCATTTTTCCCGTTTTCGCTCATCATGTTTAAACGTGATTTAAAGCCACATTTTATTATATGACCCAGACATACTATATATCGTTCTTTCCGACAGACTCGGCAGATTCATAATATATCATTATTATATGTATACGTCATGTCCTGTCTGTATATTATAACAAAAAATGAAATAAAATTTGAATTTTCAATAATTTACAAGGTGTAAAGTGTTTTTATTTTTTGTGAATCAAATTTTTATTGAATTTCAATGACATTTTCAAACACAAAAATAGCATATTTTCATTGTTCAGTTATATATCCGGGTGTTTAGATCATGCAGGATCTGCCATAACGTGACAATACATAACAACAAGAAAAGTATCAATGCAAAGTAAATGTAGAAATCTGAATTATTGCTCAAAGATCTAGAAAAAGGCAAAAGAAAGGAATCAATCAACCTGGAAAGGGGGGGGAGGGAGGGGAATTGGTCAGGTACAGTAGACAGAGGCGAATAGTGAGGTGACCAGGTATAGAATGCCTTGAGTCCGTTAGTCTCGGTGTGTGTTCATTATGGCTCTAAAAGTGGAAGAAGATGAGATCAGGTTCCATCTGGTCCATCAGAGTATAACACGGACTGGTCCGCTGAGGTAAGTATCAAATGTTCTAGGGAAACGGAGGTCCTCCACCCTAGACCGCCAAACTGACAGGGGTGGACAGATAATTTGTCTCCAATATAAAGGGATAATGCTTTTGGCCACATTGAGAATTCGAATCAATACAGATCGTTTATATGTGCGAGCGGATATCGCAGTGTGGTGGAGGAGCATCGATGCAGGGCAAAAAGATATTGGGGGTCAACAAATTCAGAGGTAACCACTTGGATGGTCTTCCAGAAGAGTATGAGAACTGGACAACTCCACCATATGTGTGCCGCCTTCAGAGCAGAAATGTAAAATGTAATGTGTTTAGAGACGCCATCTAGTGGCCGTTTATTTTTACAGCACCCTGGTACTCAGCCTTCCCAGAATTCCTATAGGCTAAGTCATGTGCTTCCCTCACTATTACAGGGGATTGTGGGAGAGAGGCCACCACTTCCTTCACCACAGGAGCTGGAAGGAACACCTCATTACAGTCTCTCCCCCTATTGAAAGCATCGTCGGTAAGGTTATGGTCTAAATTCCTCCCAGTCACCTTACAGTTTCCCTCAGCTTTAGAAGCACCTTATGTGCTGTAATTTGTAAACCCTTACATTGCAGCCAGCTGCTTTTCATGTAATCTTAGTCCGGCCTAGTTATAAAACCCCCACGTTTTATATGGACACATCCTGTTTTGTATTATTATCTATGTAAAACACGTATATATTCTGTATCTTTATATCGTATATTTCTGTTTTCCTATAGTTTTACCACATTCCTACAACGGGTTAATAAAACCTTCAGACTGCTAACCGGTCCCGTTCATTGACTCGTAGGAGAGGTTTACCTGCCTGTTAAGCTGCACATAGACCCCGGGGGTACGTGGAGTGGGGACAGGACAATATGTGAAGCATAGTACCTTCATCCCTGTTACATCTCCAGCACGTTGGGGGTATGGCAGGGAACATCTGGCTAATTTGTGTGGGTACCCTATACCATAAAGTTAAAACCTTGTATGCTGCTTCCTGTACCCTGCTGGCCACGGAGCAATGGTGCGTGAGATCTCGAATTTTACCCCATTGGGATTCCGAAAGGGACATATCTAGCATCATCTCCCAGTGTCCCATAAATGGGGCTGGAGTGTCCGCCGCCGCAGTTTGAAGCAGAGCATAAATGTGTGAAATTCCATGAGCCAGGGGGTCAGGCAGCATGCATTGGCGTTCAAATCCGGTAAGTTGTCTAGTGAGTTTGTGTTGTTGCGGGATTGCTCGTAGGTAATGGCACAATTGACTGTATTTAAAACTGAGTAAAAAGGGTGGTGATCCAGTTGTGTATATTTCCCTCAATGGTATAAACCCAGTAGTGTGCAACATGTGATGTACTCTCGGGACCTCTGTTGAAAACAGGTTGCAGAAGGTCCGCGCTTGCAACCCCAAGGTGAAATCTAGATTGTGTACAATTGGTAGCATGGGAGATGGAGAAGTGGAGAGGGAGAATGTTTTAGGGCAAGACGCCAAGTGGTCATGGTGGCCATTGTATAAGGGGATGTAATGGAATGGTGTTTATCCTGAGAGGCTGGGAGCCATGGTAAGGTGGCCAGGGGTACCCCTAGTGAGTCTTGTTCATCTTCTTTCCATTTCTTCCTGACCCCTGGTTTTGACCAATCTAGAATACGAAGCAGATGACTTGCTATATGGTAACAGCAGAAATCAGGTACCGCAAAACCTCCCTGTCATTTCTGTCTGGTGAGTATGTCAAAGCGTAGCCTGGGGGTTTTGCCTTTCCAGATGTATTTGATTAACGCTGATTTAAGGGTTGCAAAAAATTTCTGGGCAAACAGATGGGTATTGTTTGAAAGAGGTATAGTAAACGTGGGAGAAGATTCATTTTAATGACGGCCACTCGCCCCAACCATGATATATGTGCATAGTTCCATTTGGAGAGGTCCCCTTGTAATGTGTCTAGGAGTGGTGCAAAGTTGTCTCCGTAATTCTCCGTGGGATCCGCGTATAGCCAAATCCCTAAGTACTTTATTTTCGTGAGTGAGATTAAAAACGGGAAGTGTCGAAGAGTTAGTGGGGTGCATGTGTCTACCTTAGATACCCTCAGGATATGGGATTTGCCATAATAAATTTTTAGGTTGGATAGGGCCCCGTGTTCCCTAAAGGCTGACAAAATGCAGGGCAAGGACACTCTCGGGTTCGTCACGAAGAAGAGCAAGTCGTCAGCGTATGCTGCAATTTTGTGTTGTGACGTGCCTATAGTGGGTCCCCTGATGTCTGGGTTATGTCTGACGGTGGAGAGAAAGGGCTACAGGGACAAAATAAAAAGCAATGGGGACAAGGGGCAGCCCTGTCTGGTGCTGTTATGTATTTTAAAAGACTCCGAGTAGATCCTATTCACAGAAAGCCGGGCCGAGGGATTTGCGTACAAGACCTGGACCCAGGACTGCATATTCGGGCCCAGCCCTATGTGCGCAAGTGAGGCAAACAGAAAGTCCCAATTGACCCTATCGAAGGTCTTCTCCGAGTCAGTAGATAAAAGAAGGAAATCCTCACCTGAAGATCGGCCTCGTTGAATCACCTGCAGAGCCCTAATCGTGTTGTCTTTCGCCTCCCTCCCCGGGACGAACCCCACCTGATCGCAATGAATCAAATTAGGGATGTGTGGTTGAAGGCGCGTGGCCAAAACTTTAGCGAAGAGTTTAATGTCGGCGTTGAGTAACGATATCGGTCTATAGTTCGTGCAATTAGTAGGGTCCTTGTCCTCCTTCGGTATCAAAGTGACATTGGCCATTAATGCCTGCGGTGGGAGGTTCTGGCCTTGGGTCAGGGCATTAAAGGCTTTCAGAAAGTGCCGTATGAGAACTTTACGAAAAGTCTTATAGTAACGGAGCGGGAGGCCATCTGGGCTGGGACATTTGCCTGTTTTGGATGATTTGAGGGCAGCTGATAATTCCCCCTCCGTAATAATGTCCTCCATGAGAGCTGCGTCTACCGTAGAGAGTTTGCATTTGGAAAGGTATTTCTGAATCTGGTCCAGCAGTGTCTGTCTGGCTTGGTCCGTCTGGGGGCCTGTGAGGGAGTACAGTCGCTTGTAATATTCACGTATGGTAGTCATAATTTGTGTTGGCATGTGTTTCGGTTGACCATCTCGGTCCCGTACGCAGGCAATGTATGTGGCAGCCCGCTTTTTAGCTATCATGCGCGCCAGAAGGCGGCCACATTTATCCCGTGAGTGTGGCAAAAGGCCTTCGTTTGAAGGCATGTGCGATGGTGTAGCGTGTTCATAAGATCTGCCAGGGAGCGTCGCAGGGTCGTGAGCGTGGTCAGGTGTGCCGGGTCAGCGTCCTGTTTGTGTAAGCATTCAGTGTCTGAGATTTGGAGTACCAGATCACTAATCTGTGTGGATCTTTGTTTCTTAAATTCTGCCCCTTTCTTAATTTAGTGGCCTCTAATGATGCATTTGTGCGCTTCCCAAATTACAGGGTCGGATGTGTCCGGGGTCACGTTTTCAGCAAAATAGGTCTCAAGCACCTGCTCGCTGTCTTCCACGAGGTATTTATTAGCCAAAAAGGAGTCATTTAAGCGCCAGGAGAAGGAGGCGGGATGGTAGAGCGGGGACGTAAGGGTGATGTAGATTGGAGCATGATCTGACCAGGTTGCAGTGCCAATGGATGCTGTTTTCAGTGTGTGTAGATGGTAGTGTTGCAGAAAGAAGTAGTCTAGTCGAGAGTAGGACTGCTGGGGCTGAGAGAAAAACGTGTAGTCTCTCTTTTCAGGATGTTGTACCCTCCAGCAGTCCACCAAACGAGAAGAATGTAGTGTCTTGCAGATGGATCTCAAAATGTATAGAGGGTGAGAGATGGTGCCCTTGGACGTGTCAACTAGCGGAGCTAAGGGGACATTAAAGTCCCCCCCCCTAAAATTAGGGTACCTTCTGCAAAATCCATAACCTTGCGGAGGCTGGTGGTAATAAAGCGGTGTTGGGCTTTATTCGGGGCGTAAAGGTTAGCGAACGTATACAATGTGTTGGCTATGTGTCCCTTAACCACCAGTAGTCTCCCCTCTCCGTCCGTCAGGGACGCCGTGCTTGTAAAGGGAATGTGTTTATGAAATAATAAAGCCGTACCTTTAGATTTTGAAGTGGTGTGGTTACTGTAAAACCCAACTGTGAAGTGGGAAGCGGTCAATTTGGGGTGAGTGTCTCCCCTGAAGTGCGTTTCTTGTATGAATAGCACTGACGCCTTGCAGCTCCTGAAATCACGTAACGCCCGAGAGCGTTTTTCAGGTCAGTTAAGCCCTCTTGCATTTATAGACATGATCGAGAGATCCAGCGGGAGAGACATGATGGCCTAGTTACGGAGGGCGGATGATATGAGTACTGTACGAGGGTTCGAAGGGGAGATCGGGGGGTGGGGAGGAGGTGGGAGGAAAGTGTGGGACGAAACAAAAACCTATTTACAACGGAGAAGTAGGAGTGACAGTGCCCACTGGCAATCCGCGAACCGGCTGTCACCAGGGACATGGACCAGAACACTACGGTGTCACTGCACCTCGGTAAGAGGGGGGGTCGTGGATCACCTCACCGCGGACTACAGCGCTATGGTGATAACTACCTCAGAGGCGGGTGTATTCCCACCCGTTTGGAACACCGAATTGAAAGAGTAAAAATCAGTGTTAGACGTGCGAACAATGACTCAAACGGAGATTAACCTTGGAAAGCTGTAAACTATATAGAACGTAACGCACGGCATGTCTAGAATATCGTGCGAGTAAGAGGATCGCAGGAATAACGACCAGATCTAACCGCCCCCGTGACCTAGTGCATCCCCAATATCTGGTGGCGGACGGGCTAGGAACAGTAAATAAACAAGCAGTAATAAAAGCCTCGCCTTAATGAAAGGCAATGGGTGCATGACCTGCAAAAAAGGGCTTATGGTATTAAGTGAGTGCATCAATATAATACAATACCGAGCTGCCATTACTGTCAAGAAGCGTCCAGAGCAGTTCAAAGGCTACTAGTGCGTGTCCTGTATAAAAGCGTGTGTCACCGGTGGCGTATGACCACACCGTACCATGTTAAGGTTATCACTATCATCCTGCTGTCCGGTTCGACCATCCCGGAGTGCACCGTCGCACGGTTCGGTAGAAGAGGCGAAGTAAGAGCGTAACCAATCAGGATCCAGTAGTTAAGGAGACAAGGGACCAACCTCAAAGCAGGTAACGTTTTCATCGACAGTATTCTATGGTACTGCTCGGTAAAAGAGGTTAGAAAAAGCCTAGTCAGAATTGTTCCGGTGCTCGTGTAACAAGAGTCCAGCCTCAGCGCAGGTAGCCTTGTCACCCCAGAAGGCGAAGCCCTCGACAGGAGCATGGGTGTTAGAAGGAGTAAAAATCCAGGTCAGGATTCGCAGTAACGCAGTCGCACCCGAAGCAATCAGCAACGCCGGACCAGGGGAACGGCGATCCGGTCAAGGTGCAGAACATAATGGACAATACGGTCCAGTCGTAGAACATGATGGACTATGCTTGGGAACCCAAACGCCTCCCGGCATGGGCATGTTGCCGCTGTGGTCGAGGTGGTAGGGGTCTCTGTCGTAAGAGTCGTGGACCAGTGGAGTACACTTGCAATGGGTCAGGTCAAGGAAGGGTCAGTGCAGGCAATTGTAGTTCATCTATCAGAGTGTTCATGTCGTCCATGGTGTTAATCAAATAAGGGCCTTGAGGCGTGTGCACCAAAAGCCCCGTGGGTGTATGCCAGTGGTACCTCAGGAATTGGGTTTGCAACAGACTTGTGAGAGGTTTAAGAGCTCTCCGGTATGCTAAGGTTGCCGTTGAGAGATCCGGGAATAATTGAAGCGGGGAGCCTTCGTAGGAAATTTGATTAACCTCTCTGGCTTTTGTTAGTAAGTCCTCTTTGAGTCCATAGTTCGCTAGGCAACATATCACATCCCTCAGAGGGGCTCCCGGAGGGCCTTTCGGCCGTAGGGCCCTATGAGCGCGGACAAATTTAATAGGTGATTTGGCATCTCGTTCCAGCACGGAATTAAAAATTACCGTTAACGCCTCGCGGAGATGCGGTTGTGGATCCTCGCTTTCTGGGAGTCCTCGCAGGCGTATATTACTGCGTCTAAGTCCATGATGTGTAAAGCCATGCTGCGCATCTGGGTCTGCTGGGCATCTACCTTCACCGCGGTCTTAGCGTGGACAGTGCGGGATCGATCACATTCTCCTTCCAAAACCTCAACCCGTGCAGTAAGGCCCTGAATATCTGTTCGGGTCCGCCGACCTGGCATCTGACATGGCCGGTGAGAGCGCCCGGGATAACAGTGTAGGAGAGGTCGGGGATTCGGCCTGGTCTGGCGGAGCACTTCCGGTTTCAGCGGCCGGGATCAAAAATCGGCGGAGAGATGGTGACTCCGGTAGTTTTTTCCCCTCCTGCGTCTTCTGAGTGCCTGTCCCTTTGCCGACTTTCCCCATGTCGCCCAAAACTAAAGTTTAGCCGGCGTTATAAGTTAAATCTCCTCAGAGCCTCCGCACTAAGCAGCCAAGTCCGGCGGCAGCCAAGCCACGCCCCGTAAAGTGCTTTTTTCACATTTTAACATGCGAGCATTTGCCGTTATATTTTGTATGGGGTGCGCTTGTTAACAAAATTAGAGATGGGGACTCGTTACATTTTTTTGGGGGGAAATGTATGCAATTTTTAACAAACGCACCCCATACAAAAATCGTTAGTGCAGCATTATTGTTCACATTATAATTGAAATTTAAGTGTGCTTTAAATTTGTTTAATTTTTTTTAATTATTTTTTTTAAATATTGTTTGATTTTTTACTACTTTTTACATGGTCATGTTTGGTATCTTTGGAAAGGCCATGCTCTGGCCAATCCAAAGATACCAAACATTAACCCTAGCTGCTGAGGATAGGGAGATAGGGGGTTCCAATACACCCCCTATCTCCACCATTGGTGGCAGCTAGGGGTTAACTCCAGAACCAACGTCATCAAGGGGAGTTCCCGGAAGGTTGGTCGACATCCAAGATGTCGGCCAGCTCCGGGAGAGGATCATGATCTGGGACTTTTCTGCACCGAATCATGATCCGGCCCCCAAGGGGTTAATGCCAGGTACCGTTTGGAAGGGCAGGCTGTGCCCTTCCAAACGGTGCCTCACTTTAACCGCTGGCCCCCAACGATCGGGAGGGAGAGAGGTCCTCCCTCCCCTCCCTTTCAGGCACCTCCTCCGCACTGGCGGGGGGGCGCCTGAAATAGATGTCATCCTGCCGGGACCAAGATGTCAGCCAGCACCGGGGGGGGGGCTCAACAATCGGCCGGAATCCCGGCCGATTGCTGCCTCCTGTGCTAGGACGCGCTGAGCGCATCCTTAGCAGCCAAGTGGTTAGAAGAAGTTAGGAAACCTAAAATGTCACCCAAAAAATCCATAAAAAAAGACCCAAAAAATCCTAAGAAATAAACAAAATGGTTTGTTGCTGCAAGTGAAAAAAATAAACGGTTTAAGAAATATTTAGCGCCGTTGCTCGTTCTCAGGACTCTCACAAACCTTTCTGTTTCTCACTTAAACTCGAGCTACGAATCGCAAATTAACGAGCGCTAATGAGTTTTATAACCCGTTAGCGATTTGAAGGCGATGTGGGTGCAGCGCTATGACCTCCTTTAAGCTAACGCTGACGCTATGTTAACTAGAAGGAGGTGATAGAGCCCTTCTTGTGCTTTATAAAACGGCCCTGGTTGCCTGGCTGGGTATAAACTGGTCACGTTGCTACATTATAAGAGTGGAGAAAGAGCTTGGAATCCAGGTCCGGGCACCAATCTAGCAAATATTCTTGGCACGCCACCTAATGGTATGTACGCACCTCCGTTACAATGCTGGGTTTCTAGTAGACATGGGACTATGGGTTTTGGCATTTTGGGACAAGACAACGTGTTTTGTTTCCAGAAATATCTGAAAACGACAATTTGGACGGAATATCTGATATCCGATCAATTTAGAAAATCAGAGGCATATACGCTTTTACCTCTATAGCCCCTTACAAGTCACCATGGCTGAATTAAAGGTGTGCTTTAAAGTATATCCTAAGGTAAAAACAATTGGAGAGGGGGACACAGGAAGGGCTGATATTTAACCCCTGGTTTTTACATTTTCCGTATTCTTTAAAAAGTTAATACACTTTTTAAAATGCTTTATTTGTTCTTTTGTGCTTAATAGAAATCTCACTGGGATGAAAGGTTCTAAGCTCTAGATGGCATCCCTTATCTGGCACAATGTCACACAGGGCCTGCATTATCAGCATACAGGTAGAACTGGTCTTTGTGTCAGTAAAAGTGCTGCAGACAGATAATAAAATGGTGAGATCTGCTGCTTACACGAGGTCTGCATTATCAGCATACAGGCAGATGCAGTAAATGTGCTGCATATAGATAATAAAATGGTGAGATCTCCTGCTTACACAGGGTCTGCATTATCCGCATAGAGGCAGATGCAGGAAATGTGCCACAGACAGATAATAAAATGGTGATCTCCTGCTTACACAGGGTCTGCATTATCAGCATACAGGCAGATGCAGTAAAAGTGCTGCAGACAGATAATAAAATGGTGAGATCTTCTGCTTACACAGGGTCTGCATTATCCGCATAGAGGCAGATGCAGGAAATGTGCCACAGACAGATAAAATAAATGGTGAGATCTCCCGCTTACACAGGGTCTGCATTATCAGTATACAGGCAGATGTAGTAAATGTGCTGCAGACAGATAATAAAATGGTGAGATTTCCTGTTTATGGGGGATTGTAGTGATCAGAATGAGATTATTAGCATTTTAACAGCCTGAATCGTATCCCTTGAAAGCGAATAGATTAATATACAACACAGAACATTCTTTAACTCTCTTTAGGATTGATACAAGATCAATTTGACAAGAACAGATTAGTTATTTAATTTTACCCGGTTTTAATGATTGACAAATTGTCTCATTATATTCATCAGTTTATTGAAAGATGTATATGATCCTATATCTTCTTTTACAATATACACTGTAATTATATAACTATAGAAACTAGAAGTACATTGCATTTCTTTAAATGTCAGTAGTTTTTGGTTATAAACGTATTTGGGGGTTTACTCTACACATGTCACTTTTACAGGCTTTCGGTATTTTTACATAAATATAACATTTATTATTATTATTTGTTATGTACACTTCAGATTTCACACAATTTATATAGAAATAAATAGTGACTGAGAGCATCATACTGGTAAATATCACTATAGAATGCGATAACTGTATTATTAAAAGTGGCCACTAGATGGCGATGCTGCTCCAGAAATCACTTTGATGCTGATCTGGGATCTAGAAAAAAAAAGGTTTATTGAAAAGAAATGAATGATCTGAAAACAAAAGTATCTCCTACCCTTTCTGATCCCATTTTATCACGGGCACGTAGGCACTGGCAGCCTGCTACATAAAATAAATGAATAACCAAGCCATGAGAAGATAAAGTATAATAATAATACGTGCATGTGGTCTGAAGAAACAGTAATTAAATAGTTATTGTGCAATAATTTATACACGGCTGAATCTCAGCCTAGCATTAAAGTTAATGGCCGGGGCCGTTATACTTACCCATGGCTAAGCCACATAAAAATCCTGCCTTACAAGAGGATGAGCAGTCACGGTAATTAAAACACCGAAATTCTATGCCATTAACCTGTTGACATTAGAGGTCGCTCACTGCATCATCAGCATTTTACAGACTGTTTCATTAAAAAAAAGAATGCTGCTGCGCTACTGCAAGGAGAGGCAGAGGTGCTTCGGGCCTCTGTATCTTAATTCTGTACATCCAACAAGGTCACAAGTGGTATCATCAGGGCCGGCGCTGCCACTAGGCGCGGTAGGCGACCGCCTAGTAGGGATGTGCGTTTCGAGTTTCGGAATTTCGGAATTTTCACGAATTTTCCCGATTCGTGCATTCGGATCCGGTCGATTTTCCGAAAATTTTCAGATCTGAAAATGGCAGAACCGAACAAGTTTTCGTGCCGAAACGAAAACTTTTCAAAATTTTCAAATGGAGTAGAATTGTGTAAAATCGAAATTCATTTTCGTTCCATTCGTGATTTCGGTTCCATTTCAATAATTTCGGACATCGTATTTATATCGCTGATTCTGTAATTAAATTTTGTATCATTCCCATCTCAATGTTTCCTTCCTGTAAAACCAGAGAAATCTCAATGTATCCTTCCTGTAAAACCAGAGAAATCTCAATGTATCCGTCTTGTAAAACAAGAGAAATCTCAATGTATCCTTCTTGTAAAACAAGAGAAATCTCAATGTTTCCTTCCTGTAAAACATGAGAAATCTCAATGTATCCTTCTTGTAAAACAAGAGAAATCTCAATGTATCCTTCTTGTAAAACAAGAGAAATCTCAATGTATCCTTCTTGTAAAACATGAGAAAGCTCAATGTATCCTTCTTGTAAAACATGAGAAATCTCAATGTATCCTTCTTGTAAAACATGAGAAAGCTCAATGTATCCTTCTTGTAAAACATGAGAACTCTCAATGTATCCTTCTTGTAAAACATGAGAAATCTCAATGTATCCTTCTTGTAAAACATGAGAAATCTCAATGTATCCTTCTTGTAAAACCAGAGAAATCTCAATGTATCCTTCTTGTAAAACATGAGAAATCTCAATGTATCCTTCTTGTAAAACATGAGAAATCTCAATGTATCCTTCTTGTAAAACATGAGAAATCTCAATGTATCCTTCTTGTAAAACCAGAGAAATCTCAATGTATCCTTCCTGGAAACCAGAGAAATCTCAATGTATCCTACTTGTAACCAATGAGAAATCTCAATGTATCCTTCTTGTAAAACATGCGAAATCTCAATGTATCCTTCTTGTAAAACATGAGAAATCTCAATGTATCCTTCTTGTAATACCAGAGAAATCTCAATGTTTCCTTCTTGTAAAACATGAGAAATCTCAATGTATCCTACTTGTAAAACATGAGAAATCTCAATGTATCCTTCTTGTAAAACCAGAGAAATCTCAATGTATCCTTCCTGGAAACCAGAGAAATCTCAATGTATCCTACTTGTAACCAATGAGAAATCTCAATGTATCCTTCTTGTAAAACATGAGAAATCTCAATGTATCCTTCTTGTAAAACATGAGAAATCTCAATGTATCCTTCTTGTAAAACATGAGAAATCTCAATGGCAGAATTATCGTATCGGCAGAATTATCGTATCGGCAGAATTATCGTATCCGAAAAAACATTAGTTTACGTCAAAACGAATAGACACTTTGAAACGAGGAGAACAGACGTTCTGAAAAACACTAAAATTTCCGAAATCACGAAAAAAAAAAGTCGATACGAAAAACGAAACGAACCGAACCGAAACCAAAATCGGCCGAAACGAGTCGAAATGAAAATTTACAAAATCCGAACGAAGCGAACCGAAAAAAATTCGGTGCACAAGCCTACCGCCTAGAGCGCAGCCGGGCCCGACCACTTAAAAACAAAAATTGTCCACGGGGCAGCCTGGGGCGGCCGCGTGCTGCAGCCAGCCCCAATACGTGCCGGCGTCGCCGCTGGTGTCAAGAAGACGGAGGCGTGGACTTGGTGCTCAGCAAATCGATTCTGTTACATTCCTGTGCATTTGTTTCAGTTGCAGCTCGGCAGCTCAGCTTTTCAGAATATCGGGAGCTTCTTTCAATCCAAATCACAGATATCTGGCCAAATTTCGATTCAGACCAAACATAATGACACAGGTCTAGTCATTTCATAGATAATTCAAACTCCAGCTGTACATCTAGATTGTTGCCACCCACAGGAATAAGACCTCTTGTATCAATTCCACTTGTATCTGTTGGTGAAATATAGACTTAATGACCGCATTGTGATTGTCATGATTCATTCATTGTCATTGTCAATGATTCATTCATTGTCATTGTCGATGATTCATTCATTGTCATTGTCGATGATTCATTCATTGTCATTGTCGATGATTCATTCATTGTCATTGTCGATGATTCATTCATTGTCATTGTCGATGATTCATTCATTGTCATTGTATTGTCGACGCACCCCATGCCCAAGAGTTGAGACAAGAGCTCAGCTCTCTGTGGCAAGTAGGTGCCCAAACCTCCCAAAAACGAACGGTCTGTCTGTCTGTCTGTATTGGTCTTTATTGTAATTTGTCTGTAGGATTTTTATGTTTAAATGTTATTGATTATAAATGTTCATTTTAATAAAATGGCTGGTGACTCATTTTCATACTGATTAGCATACAATTGGAATCAATTGGGTGGTATTTGCTTCAGGTTTAGCTTGTCCACTCCTTGCTGGGGGAGGTGTTCTTAGGTGATTATATAAAGCTTGTGGAATATTAGCTTGGTCTAATTGAGCTTGGGAAGCCTTCTAAGTGAAGTCTTCAAAGTGAGCACTTACAGGAGATCTTCTGGTGAGTGATTTAGATTTTTGTTTCAAACAGATCTTTTCTATTCATCTTAAGGTTTTAAGTTAGGTCTGGTGAGTAAATTAGGTTTGGCTGGTGACTCATTTTCATACTGATTAGTAGGGTTGCACCGATACCGATACTAGTATCGATATCGGTGCCGATACCGGGTACTGCAGGAGTACTTGGTACTCGTGCAGTACCCCCGATATTTTTTTCCGATACCGGAAGCCGGCATTGAGCCGGCTTGCCGGTATCCTAGGGGCTGGGGCGGCTGTCCGAATGCTCTATCGGCATTCGGACAGGCCCTGCAGCTGGTCACCTAACTTTGTTTAATACTTACCTTCCTTCAGCGCCGCCGGTAAGGTCTTCGCGCGCGCGCGCTCCTTGGAAGGACCCCAGCCGCGACCACGTGGGACCATGTGATCGCGGCTGGGGTCCTTCCAACGAGCGCGCGCGCGGGAACTTTCCCGGCGTCGCTGAAGGAAGGTAAGTATTAAACAAAGTGAGCAGCTGCAGGGCCTGTCTGAATGCAGATAGAGCATTCAGACAGG
Source organism: Leptobrachium leishanense (assembly GCA_009667805.1). Classification (NCBI taxonomy): domain Eukaryota; kingdom Metazoa; phylum Chordata; class Amphibia; order Anura; family Megophryidae; genus Leptobrachium; species Leptobrachium leishanense. Next base: position 1,853,673 of record CM019065.1, on the reverse strand, counting down.
CCCTGCAGCTGCTCTCCGCTCATACTTACCTTCCTTCAGCGACGCCGGGAAAGTTCCCGCGCGCGCGCGCTCGTTGGAAGGACCCCAGCCGCGATCACATGGTCCCACGTGGTCGCGGCTGGGGTCCTTCCAAGGAGCGCGCGCGCGCGAAGACTTTACCGGCGGCGCTGAAGGAAGGTAAGTATGAACGGAGAGTGGGGGGCATATCCATGAGCTGGGGGGCATATCCATGAGCAGGGGGGCATATCCATGAGCAAGGGGGCATATCCATGAGCAAGGGGGCATATCCATGAGCAGGGGGGCATATCCATGAGTTGGGGGGCATATCCATGAGCTGGGGGGCATATCCATGAGCTGGGGGGGGGCATATCCATGAGCAAGGGGGCATATCCATGAGCAGGGGGGCATATCCATGAGCTGGGGGCATATCCATGAGCAGGGGGGCATATCCATGAGCAAGGGGGCATATCCATGAGCAAGGGGGCATATTCATGAGCAAGGGGGCATATCCATGAGCAGGGGGGCATATCCATGAGCAAGGGGGCATATCCATGAGCAAGGGGGCATATCCATGAGCTGGGGGGCATATCCATGAGCTGGGGGGCATATCCATGAGCAAGGGGGCATATCCATGAGCAAGGGGGCATATCCATGAGCTGGGGGGCATATCCATGAGCAGGGGGCAATTATCCATGAGCTGGGGGGCAATTATCCATGAGCTGGGGGGCAATTATCCATGAGCTGGGGTCAGGATATCCATGAGCTGGGGCAAATCCATGAGACCTGGGGGCTTTATAGAAGGTCTGTTCTTATTGGAAAGCGTCACATGACATAAAATAAAAGTATCGGTAATTGGTATCGGTGAGTACTTGAACAAAAGTATCTGTACTCGTACTCGGTCTTAAAAAAGTGGTATTGGTGCATCCCTACTGATTAGCATACAATTGGAATCAATTGGGTGGTATTTGCTTCAGGTTTAGCTTGTCCACTCCTTGCTGGGGGAGGTGTTCTTAGGTGGCTATATAAAGCTTGTGGAATATTAGCTTGGTCTAATTGAGCTTGGGAAGCCTTCTAAGTGAAGTCTTCAAAGTGAGCACTTACAGGAGATCTTCTGGAGATACTCTGGAGGTAGTCTGAGGTTAGACAGGAGGTAGAAAACCTACAAAAAGGTAAGATTTGCTGGTTTTAAATCCATTCTTTTATAATGGCAGGCTTGGTCCAGTGTAAGAGCTGTCATGCATTTGTTTTTAGATCCAATTTCTGGAGGTTTGGAGTGTGCCTGATATGTAGGCAGCTCTCTTTATTGCAGCAGGAAATTGCCTGTTTGAAGTCTGAGATTTGTAAATTATCTGTTAGAGAAACTCAGGCTATGACTGTTACTAAGCCACTGCCACAGAGGCCTCCTAGGAGCGGCAGATGGACTACTGTAGGATCTGGTAGACTTAGAGTTGTGGATAGAAAGCATGTCCCACAATCTGTGGCTCTTCTTAATTCTTTTGAGGCACTTTCAGAGTGTAGTGGTAAGGCGGATGTAGGCTCAGACACCATAGTTGAGGAACCACCATCCACTATGCCTAAGGTATGCAGCACTGCAACCAAGGACAAAAATGAAAAGGTGGGACTTGATAGAAGGCAATTGTTGCTGGGTGATTCTATCATAAGAGGTGTTGAGCTGGAGAGTAGTAGTTTGGTGAGATGTCTTCCTGGGGCTACTGCTCGTAGAGACAAGAGACGTATTCTCAATATTGTCAAACAAGCAAAGCAGCAAGGGGAAGTGGACGTTCTAGTCCATCTAGGGACAAATGACTTGGCTAGCAAAGAGGTTTCTGAGATTAAGGAAGATTTTTGTGTTCTTGGAGGTGAAATACAGCAGATTGCGTCCACTGTGTCATTCTCTGAAGTTTTGCCTGTGCATAACATTCAAAGATAGACAGATGTGCAATAGGGAATTCAATTTGTGGCTTCGGGAATGGTGTCGGGAGCAAGGATTTGGCTTTGTGTCCCATGATAGCTCTAATTGGAGCAGAAAGGAACTGTATAAAAAAGATGGTTTGCATCTTACTCATAGGGGAACATATGTTCTCAGTGAGAAGTTCAAAGGTTTCGCAAAGAAATATTTAAACTAGGAGGGGGGGACAAAAGGGTAAAAAACAATCTGCCCAATTGTCCCCCAAAACTAAATCGGAGGGCGCAAGCAACATGCGAGGTAAAAAATGACAAGCTCAGAGTCGTGTCTACAAATGCTCGCAGTTTAGTCAATAAAATCAATGAACTAGAGGCAATGATGGCAGCTGAAAAAGTAGATTTAGTGGCGGTTACTGAGACATGGTTCAGTGAGAAAAATAACTGGGACATAACAATACCGGGGTACTCTTTATATAGAAAAGACAGAGAAGGTAGGAAAGGAGGAGGAGTGGCCCTGTATGTGAAAAACAACATAAAAACGAACCAAATAAAAGTGAGCGAGGTGAACATAGAGTCACTTTGGGTTACGCTAACAGTTGGCAATCATACAGTAGCTCGTGTAGGTGTGATCTATAGACCCCCTGGACAAGCAGAAGAGCTAGATAATCTGCTGGTTGAGGAAATAGCCAAAATGGCAATGAAGGGGGAAGTTATTATCATGGGGGACTTTAATCTTCCTGATGTGAACTGGAAAACCAAAATAGCTGGGTGCACCAGGAGTACAAATATTCTAAACTCCCTACTGGGATTATCTCTAACACAAGTAGTTGAGGAGCCGACCCGTAAAGAGGCCATATTGGATTTAATATTCACAAATGGAGGTTTGGTATCAGACGTTGTTGTAGGTGAAAATTTGGGATCTAGTGATCACCAGTCAGTATGGTTTAATATAACAACAGGGATGGAGCCGCACCACACAAGAACGAAAGTTTTAGACTTTAAAAAAACAGATTTTTCTAAAATGAGATTTTGTGTGAAGGAGTCATTATCAGACTGGAGGAGTTTAAAGGGAGTCCAGGAGAAATGGGTTTATTTAAAGGAAGCATTATTGAAGGCCACAGGCAATTGCATTCGGCTTGTTAGCAAAAACAAAAAAGGGAAGAAACCACTGTGGTACTCTGCAGAAGTGGCCAAAATAGTGAAGAACAAAAAGAAAGCATTCAATAATTATAAAACAACTCAGAGTGAAGAAGATAGGCAAACCTATAAGATTAGGCAGAAAGAGGCAAAGCAATTTATAAGAGCTTCCAAAGCACACGCAGAAGAGAAAATAGCTCAGTCAGTAAAAAAGGGGGACAAAACATTTTTTAGATACATAAACGAGAAAAGAAAAGTAAAACAAGGATTAGTTAGATTAAAAACAAAGGAAGGAAGGTATGTAGAAGTGGATAAAAGTCTCGCTGACTGCCTCAATGAATATTTTTGTTCAGTCTTTGCAGAAGAAAAGGAAGGAAAGGGACCTCCGTTAGGAGAGAACACTAAAGAGACATTTACATATCAGTTTACAGAGGAGGAGGTTCTACAGCAGCTGTCTAAAGTAAAGACAAATAAGTCAATGGGGCCTGATGGGATCCACCCTAAATTATTAAAAGAGCTCAGTGATGTAATAGCAAAACCGTTAACAGATTTATTTAACCAATCCTTGTTAACGGGAGTCATCCCAGAAGACTGGAAATTAGCAAATGTTGTGCCCATTCACAAGAAGGGTAGTAGGGAGGAATCGGGGAACTATAGGCCAGTTAGTCTTACGTCAGTAGTGGGGAAATTAATGGAAACCATGTTAAAGGAAAGGATTGTTGAACATCTAAAAACACATAGATTACAGGATCAGAAACAACATGGGTTTACCTCAGGGAGATCATGCCAAACTAATCTTATTGATTTTTTTGATTGGGTAACAAAAGTAATAGACACAGGTGGTGCAGTAGACATTGCTTATTTAGATTTCAGTAATGCTTTTGATACTGTTCCGCATAGAAGGCTTATCAATAAATTGCAATCTTTGAGTTTAGATTCCAATATTGTTGACTGGATTAGGCAGTGGCTGAGTGACAGACAACAGAGGGTTGTGGTAAATGGAGTTTATTCGGCACAAGGTCTTGTTACCAGTGGGGTACCTCAGGGGTCAGTACTTGGACCCATTCTCTTTAATATTTTTATTAGTGATATTGCAGAAGGTATTAATGGAAAAGTATGTCTTTTTGCTGATGACACAAAGATTTGCAACAGGGTTGACGTTCCTGGAGGGATCAGCCAAATGACAAATGATTTAGGTAAACTAAAAAAATGGTCGGAGTTGTGGCAATTGAGTTTTAATGAGGATAAGTACAAGATAATGCACCTGGGACGTAAAAACCCAAGGGCTGAATATAGAATATTTGATACAGTCCTAACCTCAACATCTGAGGAAAGGGATTTAGGGGTTATTATTTCAGAGGATCTAAGGGTAAGTAGTCAATGTAATAGAGCAGCAGGAAATGCTAGCAGAATGCTTGGAAATGCTAGCAGAATGCTTGGTTGTGTAGGGAGAGGTATTAGCAGTAGGAAAAGGGAAGTGCTCATGCCACTGTACAGAGCACTGGTGAGACCTCACTTGGAGTACTGTGTGCAGTACTGGAGACCGTATCTCCAGAAGGATATAGACATCTTAGAGAGAGTTCAGAGAAGGGCTACTAAAATGGTGTACGGCTTGAAGGAGAAAAGTTACCAGGAAAGGCTTAATGATCTTAACATGTACAGCTTGGAAAAAAGACGAGACAGAGGAGATATGATAGAAACATTTAAATACGTAAAGGGAATCCACAAGGTAGAGGAAGGGAGTATATTTAAAAGGAAACAAAGTAGCAAAACAAGAGGACATAGTCTTAGATTAGAGGGGCAAAGGGTTAAAAGTAACATCAGGAAGCATTATTTTACTGAGAGGGTGGTGGATACATGGAACAGTCTTCCAGTAGAAGTGGTAGAGGCCAAAACAGTAATTGAATTTAAGCAGGCATGGGATAGGCATAAGGCTATCCTAAACATAAGATAAATCCAGGTAAAGTATCCATGTAATTGGGCAGACTAGATGGGCCGAAAGGTTCTTATCTGCCGACATCTTTCTATGTTTCTATGTTTCTATATACCGGATTCACTATATTAAATATATCGATATGATCATGATTTTATCAATGTTATTAAGACGGTGACGTTACCGCGAGATGTCCTAATGCTCCCGAGAACAATCCCTGCTCGTCTGAGTCGCTCTCATATGGGACGTTTTCTTCTTCAAGGATGATCAGGGATCTCAGCATCTAAAAACAATGTAACACCCTCCGGGTTGGCAAATGAGCCGAAAGACAATTTGTTACAAAACCAAAAATAATGAGGAAGAAATTCAACGTTCATTGTTAAAAAAAAGATCCTTCGGCCTCTTAACCATTGAAAGTGTAAACGTTACAGTGAGAGAGTTATATGTAAAGTTATACAAAGTTATAGTTAAATGTATATAAGGAAAGGGGCCTTTAGTTATACATTGAATCCATGTGACCTCTTGTTTGAGATCTGTAACTGTTATAACTGTGTAACAGATGTTTAAAATGTGTGTATGTGTCTTTATGAATAGTGATGGTACAAACACCCCCGTGTTCGGTTCGCATTTGAGCTCGAACACATGAAAAAGTTTGACCGCGAAATCGAACACAATTCGAACACAATGCAAGTCAAAGGGGCTCGAACGTTTGAAAATTAAGGACCCCTCATATATTGGCCATAAAAGGTGTATGGGGGTCCAGGTACTGCCCTGAGGGACAGGAAACAATAATTTTTTTAAAAATGTTCTTAACCCTTTCACTGAGTGCTGAGCCATTTCACCGCTGTGCGCTGAGCTCATTTGTGTCGCTTTTGCTCATGTTTAAACGCGATTTGAAGCCATGGGAAATGTTTCACCAACAATGAGTAGGAAGTGCTTGACCAACAATGAGTGGGAAATGTTTGACCAACAATGAGTGGGAAATGTTTGACCAACAATGAGTGGGAAATGTTTGACCAACAATGAGTGGGAAGTGCTTGACCAACAATGAGTGGGAAATGTTTGACCAACAATGAGTGGGAAGTGCTTGACCAACAATGAGTGGGAAATGTTTGACCAACAATGAGTGGGAAATGTTTGACCAACAATGAGTGGGAAATGTTTGACCAACAATGAGTGGGAAATTGTAACGGTGGGCCCCCTATAGGGTGATGGGGAGCCCCCAGGCTGTGTCGATTGAAGCCTTTAGGGGAGGTATATGGGTAGTTAGCAGACTCCAGCACACCCTTGCAGCACTTGGAAAACAAATAAGACAGTGCAGGAATACAGACACACGAGGAAGCCCTGCACTGTGTATAGTTTCTCAGTTGCAGACAGATCACAGGACTTGGGGTAGACAATGGATTAAGCACACTGCAGGAGAGAACTTGATACTTGCAAACAATGAATGCAGTAAACTACAAAGACAGAACTCAGTACTTGGAAACAATGAATTCAGCACACTGCAGGACAGAACTTGATACTTGAAAACCATGAATGCAGTACACTGCAAAGACAGAACTCGATATTTGGAAACAATAAATTCAGCAGACCCTAACACTCCCAGCCAGGGAGTTCAGACAAAGCCCTGGGAATTACTCACAACAAATGGCTTTGTGACAGATAAGATATATGAAAAAGAGAAGTCCAATAAGCCAAGCCAGGTCATACACGAAATATCCAAAATGCAGAATATACTTAGGGAGCAGACTAGAGAATATCCAGAAACCAGAGCCAAAGAGTCATACACAGAATAAATCAGAAAACAGAACTTGAATAGACATGAGGAACAAGAACTAGAGGATCTCAGACTTAGTCTATCCTGATCCAAGGATCAAATGCATGGTTGGCCCTATATATAGGGCTGGGCAGATAATGTGACCCAGTGGAGACGGTCTGCAGAGCTTGAAAGCCATCAACTGGCAAATCCCTGCTCCCACCACCAGGGGGCAGGGTCAAGATGTAAGAGAAATGTTTATGAATCCCATAGGCTTCAATGTTAAAAATATTCTCGTTTTAATTAAATATCTAATAAACCATTTATTATGATACTCTGCAGTAAAGAGTCTCTTTATTTTTAGATTTTTTAGGATCTTTAAGCATTTTTTGGAATTTTTTTGAAAACTTTTTTTTCTCGAACTTTCCCCGAATGTCCCGAAAAGTTCAAAGTTCGTGAACTTTCGAACAGCCAATGTTCAAATCGAACTTTGAACTGATTCGAACAGGCAGTCCATCCCTATTTAACACCATCAGGGTTATTCAAAGAGATATGAATGGCTGCCAAAAGGGAAACGAATACTGAAATTCAGCGTTCGGTTACTTTTCCTGGCCATTCGGCTATCCAGAGAGCAGGCAATTCGCCAAATCCTGTCGAATTGCCTGCACATACGGTGCCTGTTCGGTGCCTGTTCGAGGGCAGTGAATCCCCATAGAGAAGCGATGCTTCGGCTATTCAGAGAACAAAACCCAGCAGTGAAAAGTTGCCGAATTGCCCTGCCATTCGGTGTTTTCATTTGGCAGGTTTATTCAGGAGAATCCCATAGGCTTCAATGTTAAAAATATTCCCATTTTAATTCAATATCTAATAAACCGTTGAGTATAATATTCTGTAGTAAAAAGTCTCTTTATTTATAGATTTTTTTGGGATATTTTAAGCATTTTTTGTGATTTTTTTGCCAAAATTTTGTTTCTGATTTTGTTTTAACCCTTTCGCTGCTGAGACTTTTCCCGCCTCTGTGCTGAGGTCATTTTTACCGGTTTTGCTCATAGAAACATAGAAAATGTGGGCAGATAAGAACCTTTCGGCCCATCTAGTCGCCCAATTACATGGATACTTTACCTGGATTTATCTTTTGTTTAGGATAGCCTTATGCCTATCCCATGCTTGCTTAAATTCAATTACTGTTTTGGCCTCTACCACTTCTACTGGAAGGCTGTTCCATGTATCCACCACCCTCTCAGTAACATAATGCTTCCTGATGTTACTTTTAAACCTTTGCCCCTCTAATCTAAGACTATGTCCTCTTGTTTTGCTACTTTGTTTCCTTTTAAATATACTCCCTTCCTCTACCTTGTGGATTCCCTTTACGTATTTAAATGTTTCTATCATATCTCCTCTGTCTCGTCTTTTTTCCAAGCTGTACATGTTAAGATCATTAAGACTTTCCTGGTAACTTTTCTCCTTCAAGCCGTACACCATTTTAGTAGCCCTTCTCTGAACTCTCTCTAAGATGTCTATATCCTTCTGGAGATACGGTCTCCAGTACTGCACACAGTACTCCAAGTGAGGTCTCACCAGTGCTCTGTACAGTGGCATGAGCACTTCCCTTTTCCTACTGCTAATACCTCTCCCTACATAACCAAGCATTCTGCCAGCATTTCCAAGCATTCTGCCAGCATTTCCTGCTGCTCTATTACATTGACTACTTACCCTTAGATCCTCTGAAATAATAACCCCTAAATCCCTTTCCTCAGATGCTCAGATCAAATATTCTATATTCAGCCCTTGGGTTTTTACATCCCAGGTGCATTATCTTGCACTTATACACATGAAAACTCAATTGCCACAGCTCCCACCATTTTTTTAGTTTACCTAAATCATTTGTCATTTGGCTGATCCCTCCAGGAACGTCAACCCTGTTGCAAATCTTTGTGTCATCAGCAAAAAGACATACTTTACCATTAATATCTTCTGCAATATCACTAATAAAAATATTAAATAGAATGGGTCCAAGTACTGACCCCTGAGGTACCCCACTGGTAACAAGACCTTGCGCCGAATAAACTCCATTTACCACATCCCTCTGTTGCCTGTCACTCAGCCACTGCCTAATCCATTCAACAATATTGGAATCCAAGCTCAAAGATTGCAATTTATTGATAAGCCTTCTATGCGGAACAGTATCAAAAGCCTTACTGAAATCTAAATAAGCAATGTCTACTGCACCACCTGTGTCTATTATTTCTGTTACCCAATCAAAAAAATCAATAAGATTAGTTTGGCATGATCTCCCTGAGGTAAACCCATGTTGTTTCTGATCCTGTAATCTATGTGTTTTTAGATGTTCAACAATCCTTTCCTTTAACATGGTTTCCATTAATTTCCCCACTGCTGACGTAAGACTAACTGGCCTATAGTTCCCCGATTCCTCCCTACTACCCTTCTTGTAAATGGGAATAACATTTGCTAATTTCCAGTCTTCTGGGACGACTCCTGTTAACAAGGATTTAACTCCTGGTTAAATAAATCTGTTAACGGTTTTGCTATTACATCACTGAGCTCTTTTAATAATTTAGGATGGATCCCATCAGGCCCCATTGACTTATTTGTCTTTACTTTAGACAGCTGCTTTAGAACCTCCTCCTCTGTAAACTCATATGTAAATGTCTCTTTAGTGTTCTCTCCTAACTGAGGTCCCTTTCCTTCCTTTTCTTCTGCAAAGACTGAACAAAAATATTCATTGAGGCAGTTAGCGAGACTTTTATCCTCTTCTACATACCTTCCTTCCTTTGTTTTTAATCTAACTGTCACGGAATGGCCCAGCATCCTCAGCCAGGGATGGTCCTTTGTGACGTTTCGATCCCTCTAGACTCCTAGGGGCCGTTGCACCAGCAGAACTCCTTGTGTTATTTTATTTAGATGTGGTTTCATTGTGTGGTGTAATAAAAGTGTCCCCGTATGTGTATTGTGAAATGTGTATAAATCCCATTGTGTGCCTTGCTCGCCGCCATTTCCCAGTGCCTCGTGGATCCGGTCGAATCGATTGGATCGGAAAATGGCCGATTCGGACCATCCGGTCGAATCGTAAAATGGCCGATTCGGACCATCCGGTTGCGAATCGGCTACACCCCGATTCGGAACAGCCAATACGAATCGGGGACCTGGTACCTTTTTCCAGCAAGGGCCAATGAGACTTGTGGGGGCGGGCAGGGATTCCTATTGTTTTCTTGCTGTACAAATGTTTATAAATATATGTGCCTTCCCAGTAAAAGTTAGATCATCTAGTGCATACAGCTCCGCCTGGTGTCCTTTATTTTCGGCCGTATTGCTGAGATCCCGCGCGGTCTCCAGAGTGCGGCATCCCGAGGTACGATCCGATCACCCTGTGTCTGCATCTCGGATCAGAACAGAGGTGCATCGTACGGGCTTCGACCGTGCCGAACGATTGATCACGCTGCGCTGCTGTTTTCCCGATCCGAAGCCGCGGCGCGTCTGCCGTGCATCGATATACCGAAGCGCTGCATATCCGAGGGAAATCCGAAACGTTTCCCATCCGAATGGCTTCCCGGACGAAACGTTTCCCACCCGAACGGCCGCTCCACATCCGATCCGAACCGCATCAAGGTCAGTAGATCAGCCGCTCGAGACGCTGAGTGCCGTGTCACTCAGTGGTCGGGCTGATCTCACCCCGGGGTCCCCTCCACAGCCCGCCAACCCTTCCCCAGGGTCATCCCAGGCCGCTCGATACGCCGAGTGCCGTGACACTCGGTAGTCGGGTCGGCGGTAAGTGCAGTGGGAGGAGCAGATAGGAGCACACCCGCAGGCGGACAACACCCGTTCCGTCACACTAACTAATCCTTGTTTTACTTTTCTTTTCTCGTTTATGTATCTAAAAAATGTTTTGTCCCCCTTTTTTACTGACTGAGCTATTTTCTCTTCTGCATGTGCTTTGGAAGCTCTTATAAATTGCTTTGCCGATTTCTGCCTAATCTTATAGGTTTGCCTATCTTCTTCACTCTGAGTTGTTTTATAATTATTGAATGCTGTCTTTTTGTTCTTCACTATTTTGGCCACTTCTGCAGAGTACCACAGTGGTTTCTTCCCTTTTTTGTTTTTGCTAACAAGCTGAATGCAATTTCCTGTGGCCTTCAATAATGCTTCCTTTAAATAATCCCATTTCTCCTGGACTCCCTTTAAACTCCTCCAGTCTGATAATGACTCCTTCACACAAAATCTCATTTTAGAAAAATCTGTTTTTTTAAAGTCTAAAACTTTTGTTTTTGTGTGGTTCGGCTCCATCCCTGTTCTTATATTAAACCATACTGACTGGTGATCACTAGATCCCAAATTTTCACCTACAACAACGTCTGATACCAAACCTCCATTTGTGAGTATTAAATCCAATATGGCCTCTTTACGGGTCGGCTCCTCAACCACTTGTGTTAGAGATAATCCCGGTAGGGAGTTTAGAATATTTGTACTCCTGGTGCACCCAGCTATTTTGGTTTTCCAGTTCACATCAGGAAGATTAAAGTCCCCCATGATAATAACTTCCCCTTCTTTGCCATTTTGGCTATTTCCTCAACCAGCAGATTATCTAGTTCTTCTACTTGTCCAGGGGGTCTATAGATCACACCTACACGAGCTACTGTATGATTGCCAAATGTTAGCGTAACCCAAACTGACTATGTTCACCTCGCTCACTTTTATTTGGGTCGTTTTTATGTTGTTTTTCACATACAGGGCCACTCCTCCTCCTTTCCTACCTTCTCTGTCTTTTCTATATAAAGAGTACCCCGGTATTGTTATGTCCTAGTTATTTTTCTCACTGAACCATGTCTCAGTAACCGCCACTAAATCTACTTTTTCAGCTGCCATCATTGCCTCCAGTTCATTGATTTTATTGACTAAACTGCGAGCATTTATAGACACGACTCTGAGCTTGTCATTTTTTACCTCGCATGTTGCTTGCACCCTCAGATCTAGTTTTCGGGGACAATCGGGCAGATTGCTTTTTACCCTTTTGTCCCCCCCTCCTAGTTTAAATATTCCTTTGTGAAACCTTTGAACTTCTCACTGAGAACATATGTTCCCCTATGAGTAAGATGCAAACCATCTTTTTTATACAGTTCCTTTCTGCTCCAATTAGAGCTATCATGGGACACAAAGCCAAATCCTTGCTCCCGACACCATCCCCGAAGCCACAAATTAAATTCCCTATTGCGCATCTGCCTATCCTGAATGTTATGCACAGGCAAAACTTCAGAGAATGACACAGTGGACGCAATCTGCTGTATTTCACCTCCAAGAACACAAAAATCTTCCTTAATCTCAGAAACCTCATTGCTAGCCAAGTCATTTGTTCCTAGATGGACTAGAATGTCCACTTCCCCTTGCTGCTTTGCTTGTTTGACAATATTGAGAATACGTCTCCTGTCTCTACGAGCAGTAGCCCCAGGAAGACATCTCACCAAACCACTACTCTCCAGCTCAACACCTCTTATGATAGAATCACCCAGCAACAATTGTCATGTTTAAACGTGTTTTGAAGCTTATTTTAGTATATGACCCAGACATATTATATATCGTTCTTTCCGTCAGACTTGGCAGATTCATAATATGTCATTATTATATGTATACGTCATGTCCTTTCTGTATATTATAACAAAAAATGCAATAAAATATGAATTTTCAATAATTTACAACGTGTAAAGTGGTTTTTTTTCACATTTTCACATGCGAGCAATTGCGGTTATATTTTGTATGGGGTGCGCTTGTCAAAAAAATTAGAGATGGGGTCTCGTTACATTTTTTTTTGGGAAAAATTACGCGATTTTTAACAAACGCACCGCATACAAAAATCGTTAGTGCAGCATCATTGTTCACATTATAATTGAAATGGGAACAATATTGCTGCATTAACAAACCAATAAAAAGAAAAAAAACTTTTTTTTTTTTTTTATAAATTTTTTTAAATATTTTTTTATTTTTAATTTTAATTTTTTTTAAAAAAACTTTTTTCACAGTCGTGTTTGGTATCGTTGGAACGGCCATGCTCTGGCCGATCCAACAGTACCAAACTTTAACTCCTAGCTGCCATGGATCGGGAGATAGGGGGTTCATTGGAACCCCCTATCTCGAACATTGGTTGCACCTAGGGGTTAACTCCAGGACTGGCGTCATCGTGCTGGCATCATTCAGCGCCGATTCGTGATCCGGCTCCCCAGGGGTTAATGACAGCCACCGTTTGGAAGGGCAGGCTGTGCCCTTCCAAACAGTGCTTGGCATTAAGCTCAGGACCCCCGCGATCGGGAGGGAGAGAGGTCCGAAGGACCTCCCCCCTCCCTTTCAGGCGCCTCCTCCGCACACGCGGGGGGGCGCCTGAAATAGATGTCATCGCGCCACCGCGATGACATCTATTGTGCCCGCGGCGGTCCCGGATTGACGGGCTGACATCCAAGATGTCAGCCCGCACCGGGGGGCACAGCGATCGGCCGGAATCCGGCCGATCGCAGGCTGCTTCGGGAGGACGCGCTCAGCGTGTCCTCCGGAGCCAACCCTTCCTGCGGCAGGACGCACTGAGCGCGTCCTCCGCAGCGAAGTGGTTAATATTTTTTAAAATGTTTGTTCTTTTTTCTGTAACAGCCCTTTTTATTCTCATTCATTGGATCATATGTAAATTTCAGACATTTTCGCTCAGTAGTTTCTTTGCAAACAGCGTTTCACTTTTCAAACATTCAAGCAAACTGTTTTTTTTTTCACTCCATTCGTCTGCGGTGTCGGGTTTTTCCGGCAGTTGCTCTGCGTGTGATCGGCTTCTGCTCGGGTTTTTCCGACGTTTTCGGCGGGGTTAATCCAGATGTTTTTGCGGGTTTTCGGTGTGCCTTCGCCGGGTTTTGCGGTGAATTTTCGGCGGGTTTGCCGTGACTTTTCCCTGCAATTCAGGGACCCTGCGGTGCTTGCTTAATACACCGCAGGGTCGCCAAAATGGGATAGTCAAATCGAACCGAATTGAGGAGAACGAAAAGTCACCGAACATGCGGTGACTTTTTGATTCTCTTTGAATAACCCTGCATGTGTGTATGTATTCCCCTAATATCATTCAATTTGGATAAACTTCAGTTGGATTGTGATGGTCTTTCTCAAAGGAATATTTTGGGCTGTTTTTGTAGTTACTTCGAGCAGCCAGTTTGAAGACCATTCTAATATGTAAATTAGGTATGACCTCGTCCCCTGGCAGCCCGGGCTCATTCCTCAGACTACGAGGAGCTGCAAGGGGGAAAGGTAGGCTGTGTGCAAAGCTCTTACATTATGTTTAACCAGGAGTTACAAAACCATCCAAAGTGTGCATAGATACACGTGTGCATAGAACCTGTTAGATTTTAATTTACTGTATGAATATATACATATTGTGATTCTAATACATACTGCAGTAAATATATTTTAGTTAATGTTTTTTTTCCCCCTTCTGTCTGTTTGAATTCTATGAGTGTATATTTTCTATTCAGCTCCATTTCCTCTTGAAACTAGTCAAAAGGATGTTGATTAAAAATAGACATCCTGTGTTAACTCCTTTCCAGGCAAAATAAAAATGTTAGTGAAATCTATGTAACGTCTGATATAGAAAAACCCATCTCTGAACCATATATGGTAATAATAAGTGTTTCTTTGTTAGTTGTGATGGTCAAATTCTGATGTGGAAATCTATCTGCTCTGATTGGCTGTTATATCACATTCCTGTGTCGGGTGGATATGAAACTTTGTCTACAACGAACAATTTCATTGGATGTTTGAAAGCTAATAAATATCTGACTGAACAAACACAGATCAGATTTCTCTTAAGACTAACACAGACTTGTGTTTGATTTTGCTGAGATCTCCGCTGATCAGTGTTACGCACAGCTGTTGCCTTGTTTGCTATATGGGAAGAAAACGGTTTATTGAAATTTCAATTATGGTAATTATAAATAGGACATTGATTTGATTAGCTGAATTTTATTATTTAACAGAACTAAAGGATTAAACCCCATGATTACATTGATCCAGTTTCTGGTCTCTGCTTTAATGCACAACACTATGCAGTGTCAGGCTCCTGAACTATGCCTGGGCTTCAAGTCCAGTTTTATACCTGTGCTATTTATTTCAGTGTTGTGATCCAGCATCCTAAGGCTAGGGTCAGACGAACGCATTTTTCACATTGTCCGTGAAAAAGTGCGTTCGAACGAATGGACGTATTTTTTCACGGAATACGCGATAGCGGGCATACGATGCGCATTTTCGTCCGTGATTTTGTACGGATCATCAATAAAACACTTTTGTGTCTGGACGTTATGTTGGCCGGACGTGTGCAGCGTCTGACGTCTCCCAATTACGCAAACACGCCGCTATGCGGCCGCAGCGCACTCTGTACATCAGTAGTAGCGGTTTGACGTTCTCAAAAAAATGCGTTCGTTTGCCACTTGCGTTGCGCGGACGAACTTTCGTGCGGCCGTTCGTCGTATGTTCCCCGGCATTGGACGTCATTTGCTGCTAGCACGGCCGTGATTTCGTGCGGCTAAACGCACGTTAAAACTGCTTTCGTCTGACCTTAGCCTTACAGTTAAAAAAACACACACACTAGGTCATGTGACTCGCCTGCAAATAAAAGTACCACACCCCCTCTGCT
The DNA here is from genome assembly GCA_009667805.1 of Leptobrachium leishanense. Lineage (NCBI taxonomy): Eukaryota > Metazoa > Chordata > Amphibia > Anura > Megophryidae > Leptobrachium > Leptobrachium leishanense. Next base: position 1,838,274 of record CM019065.1, on the reverse strand, counting down.
CCTTGCTACAGCATTAGTAGTTATCTGCTTCCAGAAAGAGTAAACTTACGCTGTGGCTCTCTTGTGATTCCAGAATCCAAAATCCTGGCAGTGTTACCAACCTTCCCAGTGTTTCCATACCCTCTGGTATCCTGTGTGTGTGTGTTCAAGATCCTGCTGTCCTAGTTTGTTTCCTGATTCCCCTTCATCAAGCCCTCTACGTGTCCTGTCCCTCTGCTCCAAAGCATTTGTTTTTGCTGGAACCAAATTCCCCAACCCTGCGGTGAATTCAGTATTCACCGCAGGGTACGCGAAGTGCAGGGAAAAGCCGCAGCAAAATCTCCGTTAGTTTTGACGGGTCCGGTCGGCTTACTGGATAAGCCGCCGCAAACCCACCGAACGCGTCCGGAGAAAACAGACGATCCACGGAACATAGCGCCGACCTGCTGGTCATGATGTGAGGAGTGCCCCCCCCCCCAGCTCCACCGATCCGGTGAATTCACTGGGTGAAGTGAAAGAGTTTCCTCCACCCTGCCCAGTGTCTCCAGAAGCCAGGATTTTGAATTTCCCAGCTGCTGGTCACCAGATCAGTCACTAGTGATGTCACACACAGAGTAAAGCTGATGTCTCCCTCTGAGGCCAATCGTTGTAGCGAGGAGAGGCAGCAGGGGAGCCCTCCCAGAGTTCAGGCATGACAGGATAATCATCGAGGCAAAAGAGATTGTGTTCGGGATGGTCCATGTGGAGTTTGAAGTGTTGGCTGGCAGCGGTGAGGCTGAAAAAAATAAAGAGGCGTGTATGATCGAAAGAGCGATCCTTCAGGCAGAGCCAAAAGACAAACAGGAGGTCAAGGAAAGGGTCCGATGATCAACATCAAGTACACAGGGAGAAATTGGATAATCCAACATTACAAGACATTACAGGAGCCAATGTGTACAGTAAAGATCCAACGCCGGGGCGTAAGGGATCTGGGGTAGATGCAACTTCACTCTATCAGGTGTGAGCCTTTCCACATCCGACAGCTTTAGCGCTAGGCAGCCATTGAAGAAGACCTCCACATAAAGTCCAATGGAGAATGCAGAGCCTCCGGTGGTGCAGGGTCCAGGGTTCACTTTCCTCCAGATCTGGACCACTTTTTAGATGAATTTTGCTTCTTGCGGCAGATTCCTCGCGCCTGATTTAAGGAAAGCTCCAAAAGCCGTTGAATATCCCTGTCACTCTAAAAAGAGCGTTGCCCGTAAAAATAACTCCTCCTACCTGTAATGTTAATATCTCACGCGTAATGGTTCACTTTGAAAGTTTAGTGAAACTTCATTTACTTACTGAAGTTTATTGAGCTATATCTCTGTTCCTCTAGAGTCCTGCACCTGTTTTTATATTGGTTTGGGAAACTTTCCGGGATTGTTTGTCGTCTCTTGTGCATTTCCTTCAGACTATAGGAGATCCCTGGAACATTTCAAACCTTCCGCATACATACGCTTTGTATCTGAGAGAGATCTGTGAGGTGCGGGAGTAGATATGACTTTCGCTCGGTGTGTCCAGGTCTGACGACAGAAGAGCTTGGATGTGATTAGTGGTGGTGGTGACTTGTCCCATTTCCCATCCATAATTTAACCAAAACTTGCTGTTTTCATGGTCACTTGACTACCTTCACAGCACGGTCACACAGCGTGTGCTGCTACTTTCTTGGGTTTCAGGGTAAGCTGTGTTTGGATTCTTGTGTTTATTTGTTTTGAGAGCATTTCATCACTTTTTATGTAAGTTCAGCACTTTTACAGACTGTTGGTTTTTTTGGTCGGTGCTCGGCAGTCACGGCCGCTTCCTTTCTATGATTTCCTCCCAGGTGAGACCATTACACTTTAACCCAGCTCAGTTCTTCTTGTTTTTTTGTTTGTTTGTTGTTGTTTTATCATCCAGCTGTTGTTGTAACTGGCCGAGCCAATGCGTTCAGTTAACCCTTTGTTTATTTTTCCCTCTTTTTCTATTATGACATTTCTGACTTGTTTACTCATTGTGAGTTTCAGTATTTAACTTTATAAAAACCCGTAAACCCAAATGAAACGTAAACAATGGATGAAAGAGGGGACAGAGATACACAAGGAGCTATACAGAAACATATCATGTTAAAGTACGAGAGAGCAGGAATAATGTGGAAGAATGTAGATTTCACAAAACTGAACTTTGAAAAATGCTTTTATGGGTTGTGAAGTGTTAATCTGGGCCCATGTGAAATGTACTGAACGTGTGTGTGTGTACGGGTATTGCATACTCTGGCCTTTCCAATGACACCAACCATGACCCTCTAGATGCCACCAAAGGACCACCCTATCTCCGCCATTGGGATTTGAATAGGAAATCCCTGGGCAGCTAGGGGTTAATTCCCTAACTGACATCACATGCGCGATGATGTCAGTGGGTGGGGGGGAGGCCCCAGAGTCTTGGCTGGCATCCAAGATGTCAGCCACCTCTAGAAGTACGCAATTTGGAGTCGGACTGCGGACTGGCACCTAAGGAGTTAAAGAGAGGCATCCCTGGAAAGGTCAGACTGTGACCTTTCCAGCGAAGCCTCTCTTTTCGTCTTTAACTTCTCCCAAACTGCAGGGGGGGACCTGAAACTGACGTCATCATGCCCGGAGGGTATTAAAGCAAGCGGGATCTGACTTCAAAGAAGTCAAACCACAGCGGGACCCCGGACAGAGAGGTAAGTATAGGGAGGGAGGGCCAGGAGACATCCCCTACATGTCGTGCACAGCGAGAGGGCTTTGTTTTTTCTATTAAAAAAAAAAGGTAGGCCAGTGCGCTGACTGACCCTATGGAGGAGCCAACACTGGTTTCAACAGTTTTGGATATTGATTAAAAGAGCATGATGACTGCACAAAGTTCTTACCCTGAGGTTTTTATCGCTTATTTACTGGTTATAAAGTTAAAAAAGAATCCCATACATGAGAAGTCACTGCATCACATAAACAAATTACTTTTTTTCACTAAAATGTGTTTTTTTATTTCTTTGTCATATTAAAAGGCAATGTGCAGAGAAAACCAGACGATCATCACAGAGTTGGTCCTCCTGGGCTTTGGATCCCTTCATGAACAAAACTAGGTGCTCGTGTGCTTTTTCTTTTGATTTATGTTGTTACGATAACGGGAAACACAGGGATTTTTGTTTTAGTGACGTCCTGTCCCAGACTTCATTCTCCCATCTACTTTTTCCTCTGCAATCTTTCGATTTGTGAAGTTGTGTTCACCTCTAGCTTTGTGCCGAACATGCTTCAGGTCATGTGGAGTGACGGTGGCATCGTATCGTTTCACGGCTGCATCGCCCAGTTCTACCTGTATGGATCATCAGGAAGCATTGAAAATCGTATTCTCGTCCTAATGGCGTTTGACCGATATGTGGCCATCGGCAACCCATTGCGATATTCCATGTTCATGGACTCCAGGAAGTGCAACCAGCTGGTGAGTTGGGCTTGGTTGTCCAGGTTCCTGGCAATGTCGATAATCACCGCAACCATCTACAGATTACAGTTTTGCAGCTCTAACATCATTGACTATCTCTTCTGTGATCTGGACCCCATTTTATAGCTGGCATCTATCTGCACATTCCTGGTAGAAATGGAAGCCTTGGTGATATCCACCGTGTTTGGTGTTGTCCCATTCCTGCTAATCATGGTAAGCTACGTGACCATCTTTCACACCATCCTGAGGATTCGGTCCAATTCTGGGAGCAGAAGGCCTTCACCTGCAGCTCCCACCTTACTTCGGTCTGTATCTATTTTGGGACATTGTTTATGATTTATTTGGTGCCTTCAACGAAATTCAGCAAGATACTTTCTTTGTTCTATTTGGTGGGGTCGCCGTTGATCAATCCCATTATACTGTATACAGCCTCAGGAATCAGGAAATAAAGATCAGTGCTGCTTCTTTTACAAGAACAAGGTTATTAACCCCTTCACTGCGGAAGGCATGTGGGGGGACATCTTCATGTGATTCTACTGCATGAGGATGTCCCCTACACATCGTTACTGTGACAGACTCAGCTGTCTCTGGGGCAGTTGGAGGAGCCTGGGGCAGCCTCCTGCCTACTAACTGTGGACCAAGGTGCAACCTGGGGTTTGCCAACTGGATTCCATAGAATCCAGGATTTACAGTTGTGTTCAAAATGATTCAACCCCCACTGAAATTGAGTGTTTTGGCCAGTTTGACATTGATTTTGATCATTCAGTCATCTTGCTTACAATTAAATCAAAGAGGCACGTGTAGGTCAGACAAATATAACATAACATTTATAATGAAATAACCACAAATGTCTTTTCTGTGCTCACATCATTATCAGTTTTATTCAACCCCCAAGTGACATTCAATCTTAGTACTTATAACTGTAAAAGGATGTTGTACTAACAGCTTTTAAACGTGAAGCATAGCTTGACACAAGTGTCTTGCAGCCATCTACGAGTATCTTCGCCCATTCGTCATGGGCAAAAGCCTCCAGTTCAGTCACATTCTTAGGCTTGCGCACTGCAACTGCTTTCTTTAAGTCCCACCAGAGGTTCTCAATGGGATTTAAGTCAGGTGACTGCGATGGCCACTCCAAAATGTTCCAGCCTTTAATCTGCAACCATGCTCTAGTGGACTTGGAGGTATGCTTGGGATCATTGTCCTGTTGAAAGGTCCAACGTCTCCCAAGCCTCCGGTTTGTGACGGACTGCATCACATTGTCATCCAATATCTCCTGGTACTGAAGAGAATTCATGGTACCTTGCACACGCTGAAGCTTCCCTGTACCTGCAGAAGCAAAACAGCCCCAAAGCATGATTGACCCCCGCCATGCTTCACAGTAGGCAAGGTGTTCTTTTCTTCATAGGCCTTGTTCTTCCTCCTCCAAACATAGCGTTGATCCATGGGCCCAAACAGTTCTAATTTTGTTTCACCAGTCCACAGAACACTATCCCAAAACTTCTGTGGTTTGTCCACATGACTTTTGGCATACTGCAGTCGACTCTTCTTATTCTTTGGAGACAGCAAGGGGGTGCGCCTGGGAGTTCTGGCATGGAGGCCTTCATTACGCAGTGTGCGCCGTATTGTCTGAGCTGAAACTTCAGTACCCACATCTGACAAATCTTTTCTCAGTTCCTCAGCAGTCACACGGTGTCACGGGCCTGGCAGAGGGGAATATGGTATGAGCCCGGTGTGCGGTGATAAACAAGCTGAGCCACGTAGATAAAGTAAAAAAGGGGGTTTATTGTCAATATACAACAATATGGGCAATGCAGGAATGGAGATGTCTGGGGAGGCAATGCAGGGAGGAACCAGATACAGGGAGACACTGAGGGAAAACACAGCAGGAGACTTACATACAACACGAGACAGGAAACAGAGGGCTCTGGAGGTTTGGAAGCAGAGGGCACAGGATGCTTGGTAGCAGTGGGCACTGGATGGTTGTCAGCAGGCACAGGATGCTTGGTAGCAGTGGGCACTGGATGCTTGTCAGCAGGCACAGGATGCTTGGCAACAGTGGGCACTGGATGCTCGGTAGCAGCGGGCACTGGATGCTCGGTAGCAGCGGGCACTGGATGCTCGGTAGCAGCGGGCACTGGATGCTCGGTAGCAGCGGGCACTGGATGCTCGGTAGCAGCGGGCACTGGATGCTTGGTAGCAGTGGGCACTGGATGCTTGTCAGCGGGCACTGGATGCTTGGTAGCAGCGGGCACTGGATGCTCGGTAGCAGTAGGCAGTATACGTGGGTCATATAGTCCATGCAATAGGTCGAGGCAGGCGGCTGGCAAATGTGGTCAATATTCAAGGCAAGAAGTCGGTACACGGGGAATCAATAATATCAGAGGATGGGAACAGGTCTAGAAGGAAGGCTACCAGGGAATAAGTGAGACAATGCAGCCCTGGATCATGGGTGCTCCACCCTTATAAAGGGAATGACAGGTCTATTAGTGGTAGCACCTGAAGTTCACACAGCCTGAGGGAAAGTGCAAGGTGGCGTAGCCAGAGAGATGCTGTGTAGATCCATTCAGGAGGGTGCAGTACCACCTTTGGCCTTCTTGCCACGGCGGCGACGGCGTGAACCGTGACAGATGCCCCTCTCCAAGGACGCACTCCGTGCGGACAGAGCCTGTTCAAAGGTCTGCAGGTCCTCCTGGCGTACAACAGTTCCATTGGACGCAGGCACACAGTTCGTCGGCAAGGGGTCAGCATCTGTGATAATCGTGCCAGCAAATAAAGTTCGTTGTCCAGGCAGTTCTGGACCTTTTTGGCTCGTCGTTATACAAGTGTCAGGGCAACCATAAGCCATGCAGGCCTCATCATCGGTCTCATCAGGCGAAAAGCAACTGCGGGAAAAAATAAAGTCTATGTCAGCCGCGCTAGAGATCTTGGGGGTAACAGCGTCTCTTAGGGAAGCGGCTGGATTGACGCATGGCACAGCACTGGTTGTGCCAAGGTAAGCCCTCCTGGGCCAGGCGGTCCTTGGCTGCGCCGTGCTGTTTGTAGGGAGGGTTCATCATCTGAGTCGGTGACCCATTCAGCTTCTGTGGGTGTCTCAGATATAAGGGACACCTCCGGGGATAGAGGACGGGGGTTTCTGGAGGTAGTAGTTGGCTCTGGTGTTGGCATATAAACGGAGACCAGAGTGTCCTGTAGCTGTGATCGCAGGGATGCATTATCGCGTTGCAGGTCCTGTACATTTTGGAGGAGGGTACCGACCTGGGTAGCGAGGGCAGTAACGGTAGCAATATTCACTGGGTCTTTCAAAGTCAGGGCAGCAGTATCAGAGGCTGGCACTGTGGAGGTAGAACTGGGTAAAAGGGGACAGGTCTCAGCAGCATTCTCCACAGACAATACTTCAGTAGCAACAGTCCTGGCTTGTGGCACCTCCGCAGATGGCATCTCCATGGGGAACGAAGTCTCAGCAGCGGTGTTTCAGGAAGTTCAGGCTCAACCACCTGGTTATCCTCAACGCCGGCAGGACCGGGATCAGCTTCCAGAGATCTGGGTTCAGATGCCACAGCACACATACAGACTGGAGACAAAGGGGAGACAGATGCTTTAGATTGCTGCCTGAGAGTTGTGGGAGTGGTAGTCTTCTTACTTGCTGTCTGGAGGGACATAATATCCATGGGTTCAGCATAATCAGACTCCAACTCCATGGGCACGGTAGGGTCATACTCCTCGGGGAGGGTTGGTTCAGTCTCAATGGGCACAATAGGAATATTGTTCACTTCAGAACCACCCTTAGGAGTCTCCTGCATGATTTCTTCAAGCAAAGTTTTTTCATGATCCAGGGATAAGGATCTCCTGGATTTAGCAGGGACAGCAGCTTTAGGCTTGGCAGAGGTCTTAGGCCTGGTAGAGGCCTCAGTCTTGGGGGTTGTACCAGCCTTGGGAGGTGAGGAGTTCTTGGGGGTGGATTTCTTGGGAGCAGACTTTGACATAGGGGTAGATTCAGGGAAGGAAGCCAGCTTTGGCATAGGAGCTGGTTGGGGCATGGAAACAAGGCTTTTGGGTGGTCGCAGTGGGCATTGTGAGATCCAATGCCGGCTATCCCCACAGTACAGGCACAAGTTGGCAGCACGTCTTCTGGCTTGTTCGTCAGCAGACAATGGGTCTCTGTGCCTAGATTGGGGCGTTTGCATACACACATTAGGTGAGGGATTCCAAAACTTCTGCAACAGCTCGTTAAACAGGTCCACCAGGTGTCTACACAGTTCATGGAAGGCTTTGTGGATTAACCCTGTAAGGACCTGTATCACTGCGGGCTCAATTTGTAATGGCTGCATTGTTCTGTCACGGGCCTGGCAGAGGGGAATATGGTATGAGCCCGGTGTGCGGTGATAAACAAGCTGAGCCACGTAGATAAAGTAAAAAAGGGGGTTTATTGTCAATATACAACAATATGGGCAATGCAGGAATGGAGATGTCTGGGGAGGCAATGCAGGGAGGAACCAGATACAGGGAGACACTGAGGGAAAACACAGCAGGAGACTTACATACAACACGAGACAGGAAACAGAGGGCTCTGGAGGTTTGGAAGCAGAGGGCACAGGATGCTTGGTAGCAGTGGGCACTGGATGGTTGTCAGCAGGCACAGGATGCTTGGTAGCAGTGGGCACTGGATGCTTGTCAGAAGGCACAGGATGCTTGGCAACAGCGGGCACTGGATGCTCGGTAGCAGCGGCACTGGATGCTCGTAGCAGCGGGCACTGGATGCTCGTAGCAGCGGCACTGGATGCTTGGTAGCAGTGGGCACTGGATGCTTGTCAGCAGGCACAGGATGCTTGGTAGCAGTGGGCACTGGATGCTTGTCAGCAGGCACAGGATGCTTGGTAGCAGTGGGCACTGGATGCTTGTCAGCAGGCACAGGATGCTTGGCAACAGCGGGCACTGGATGCTCGGTAGCAGCGGGCACTGGATGCTCGGTAGCAGCGGGCACTGGATGCTCGGTAGCAGCGGGCACTGGATGCTTGGTAGCAGTGGGCACTGGATGCTTGTCAGCAGGCACAGGATGCTTGGTAGCAGTGGGCACTGGATGCTTGTCAGCAGGCACAGGATGCTTGGTAGCAGTGGGCACTGGATGCTTGTCAGCAGGCACAGGATGCTTGGCAACAGCGGGCACTGGATGCTCGGTAGCAGCGGGCACTGGATGCTCGGTAGCAGCGGGCACTGGATGCTTGGTAGCAGTGGGCACTGGATGGTTGTCAGCAGGCACAGGATGCTTGGTAGCAGTGGGCACTGGATGCTTGTCAGCAGGCACAGGATGCTTGGTAGCAGTGGGCACTGGATGCTTGTCAGCAGGCACAGGATGCTTGGTAGCAGTGGGCACTGGATGCTTGTCAGCAGGCAAAGGATGCTTGGCAACAGCGGGCACTGGATGCTCGGTAGCAGCGGGCACTGGATGCTTGGTAGCAGTGGGCACTGGATGGTTGTCAGCAGGCACAGGATTCTTGGTAGCAGTGGGCACTGGATGCTTGTCAGCAGGCACAGGATGCTTGGTAGCAGTGGGCACTGGATGCTTGTCAGCAGGCACAGGATGCTTGGTAGCAGTGGGCACTGGATGCTTGTCAGCAGGCACAGGATGCTTGGCAACAGTGGGCACTGGATGCTCGGTAGCAGCGGGCACTGGATGCTCGGTAGCAGCGGGCACTGGATGCTCGGTAGCAGCGGGCACTGGATGCTTGGTAGCAGTGGGCACTGGATGCTTGTCAGCGGGCACTGGATGCTTGGTAGCAGCGGGCACTGGATGCTCGGTAGCAGTAGGCAGTATACATGGGTCATATAGTCCATGCAATAGGTCGAGGCAGGCGGCTGGCAAACGTGGTCAATATTCAAGGCAAGAAGTCGGTACACGGGTAATCAATAATATCAGAGGATGGGAACAGGTCTAGAAGGAAGGCTACCAGGGAATAAGTGAGACAATGCAGCCCTGGATCATGGGTGCTCCACCCTTATAAAGGGAATGACAGGTCTATTAGTGGTAGCACCTGAAGTTCACACAGCCTGAGGGAAAGTGCAAGGTGGCGTAGCCAGAGAGATGCTGTGTAGATCCATTCAGGAGGGTGCAGTACCACCTTTGGCCTTCTTGCCACGGCGGCGACAGCGTGAACCGTGACACACGGGGACTTTTCTCCACTCTACGCTTCAGGTAGCGCACAGCAGTCGAAGTCAGCATCTTCTTTCTGCCACGACCAGGTAGCATTTCAACAGTGCCCTTTGCCTTGAATTTGCGAATGATGCTTCCTATGGTCTCTCTTGGTATGTTTAACATCTTTGCAATCTTCTTATAGCCATTGCCCTTCCTGTGAAGAGTAATCACCTCTTCTCTTGTCTTCCTGGACCATTCTCTTGACTTCACCATGTTTGTAACCACACCAGTAAATGTCTAGAAGGAGCTGAGTATCACAGTCATTTTAAAGCTGCCTAATTGGTGCTTATTATGCTTTATTGCTGCTCCGTGACATCCACAGGTGTTTTCAATACCTGATTGAAAACACTTGAATGAACCTCTGTTCTTCAGAGTGGTAGTCTTTAAGGGGTTGAATAATTGTGTCAATGAAGGATTCACAAAAGAAACATTTACTACTGTATTACAAAACCAATTGATGTCTTTTTAGTTGCATATGGTTCTTTAAAAAGTCCTTGTAGGATTTCATTCTGAATACAATTACAAATGTCACTAAATTCCCTAAAACCCTTTACAGCATTGGGGGTTGAATAATTTTGAACACAACTGTATGTTGACTGTGTTTCTGTATAGTGTACGTCTCTGTATTAGCTGTCTTCTGTATAGTGTACTTTTCTGTAATAGCTGTCCTCTGTTTGTATATTGTACACTTCTGTAGCTACCCCCCCCCTCTGTATATTGTATACTTGCTGCTGTAAGAAGACTCCTTTGTTTCCTTCTAGGTCTAGCAGGCAGGTTAAGACAAGAATGCATGTGGATACTCCATTGTGTTGAATGCCTCTTCCATTGTTCTGCACTGAAGTTATCTGTAATGTTTCATGAAGGGGGTTGTCAACTAGGGGTTGTCTGAACTGTTTTCAACTGTGTGATTTTCAAATAAACTGTCAGTTTTTGTTTTGCACTCTGAACACAGGTTGTGCCTGGTGATATGGGGTAAATCTTCATTATTTTGGGGCTGAAGTTGCTGGATTTCAGGGTCCAGCTTGGAGAAAGCTAGCATTTGCAGAGGCACACGGTCGGTGTGCCAGGCGGTCTGTCAGAGTTACCTATCCGCAGTATTGAGGGAAATCGAGGGTAACTTGGCCATTGTCCAGCAGTAGTCTGACTTCCTGGGACCTCCACCCACCCACTGATGTCATTGTGTCATTGTGCATGAGTACAATGACATAACAATGAAGGGCCAGCCAGAACTACTGGCAAAAGGCCCTTAGGGGGTCATTTGGACCCCTCTTTCTCCTCATCCGTAAGGTCTACAGCCCTAAGTGAGATATTGTTGGAAAAGTATGAATCTGACCAAAGATACCTGACGTGAGTTTGTAAAGCTGTAATTATTTTTTTATTTTTTAATACAGCAGCATTATTTGCTTTTTGCTTTAAAACCAAACAAGTCAGCTGAATTAATGCACCTTCTCATTTCCTTTGCTGGGAGCAAAAATTTATGTGATGGCACAATGCTTTATTATGCATTGCGTCATCTAAAACACAGCCTGATGCACAGCCGAGAGGAGAGGCAGGGGTACTTTTGACCCCTGTATCTAAATTTCTTACACAACCACAAAGTCAAGTGAGGTGTCGCTGGAAAGGTCAGAGTGTGGCCTTTCTGATCGTATCAAACATGGCTGTATAAGGTCTAAAAATAAAATAAAAAATTTCATGCAAAATGTCCTTTCTTGTCCTGTTTAAGGCAGTGGCATTATGTGCTTTTACTTATAAAGCAAACAATGACGCTGTGACAACTCACCTTCTCATTTCCAACACCAGGAGCAAAGCATTATTACGCATTGGTTCATCTAATACACAAGCCGCCGCACCTCTTTGAGGAAAGTGCTTTGTGCTTTGGACCCCTATATCTCCATTCTTTACCTTCCACAAGGTCAAGTTAGGAGTTATTGGACAGGTCAGAGTCTGGCCTGTGACGGGACGTTTGCCACTATATATATTAGTTTAATTTCTAGACATGTGTACGGTGGAGGGGGGGTTTCGTTTTGGAATTTTGAATGGGGAAATTCACCGTCCAGGACCATTTCTGGGCCAGATCGGCTCTCTGAATAACCACTAATGTTTGCAATATTCCAAATTGGTGCAATACCAAAACATCGAAAGCTTCCAATATTTCTAATCAGTTGATTCCAATCATTCCTGAATCCGCAATTTTTGCATTCCGAAACAAATCCCAACCCAACCGAATTTTCCAGCACTGAACCTGTCAACGAGTTGTTTTCCTGTGATAATGTCTTGTTTTCTTGAGAGAACATGTTCTTATTTCCCAATAAAACAAGAAAACTGTGTTAAGTCAGGAAAAATTATTTTCTTTCGTATGTTTTTTTTCCCTATCTCGCAACCCACGGTGCCAGTGTGGCGTCATTACCCGGCTCCTCATGGGTGTGTCTGGGGCCGATCACATTCACAGCTCTTGAGAGACTTTGCAGCCGTCCTACCCATAGAGCTTATGCAGGTGGCCAAGCTGCGATGTCTCGCAAAAGCTGAGGCTCCCAGAATTCCCTGCAATGCACCGATACTTTACGACACACAAAACGCCAAGCTGGTGCTGCGGGTCGCGGCCTACACGCAAAAAAACTACAGCAGTTGTAAGGAAAATACTTTACTGTAACAAGTGAGAAAAAGGGGAAAGGACGGCCGCTCCGGGATTCTGACCAGGATAAAAGAAACAACAAATAACGGTGAATATTTATAGAATAACATTTATTCCAACATTTATACACTTAAAAGATATCACTGAAAGGTGCACCCCCAAAAAACGACTGGAGCTTCCACCTGCTCGTTAGATGAGGAGCAGCTGGCCTTGCTTAGAGGAGCTTACAATCTAGTTGAGGTGGAGGAGAGGAGGAGTAACAACATATTTTCGGTCAGGATATCCCGTTCTGGGACTGTAATCCAGCTGAGCTGTTGTGTATGTAGCGCTCACCCCCGAAGGAGCTGCTAATTAACCCCAGGATAGTCTCACCACGCTAGGAAAATCAATATACACCAGCACTGTTGCACGCGGCGGAACGGAAAAGAAACGGTTAACCCCATCTCTTCTAGAGCATAAGTCTTGTAAAATGGCTCAAAATATGTATGTGCGTGTGTCTAGGGTACCCGGGTACTGTGTTCAACTGGCCAGTGAACGAAAAGAGCGATCTTCGACTACTCATCCGTTGGGGCCCTTAAGGAAACAAATAAACAAGTGCGCAATGTTCTGCGTTTTCACCAGGCCGAAGCCTTCTCATCCATCTGGTGTAACCGCTTGTCCTGGATCGATGAACGCTGGAGAAAAAGGATCTTCTACCAAGAGGATCTGTCCTCGCTGCCACTTGGAGCCCGATGCTGTTAACGCCTGCACTCCCGATCTGATTCTCTTCCGCTGGAACACGAACACACAGGCCGCCAGCACTCCGCTCCGGTTTGCAGCCTCTCCTCACACGAGGTCCTTCTTCTCTCAAACCGCACTTTGTCCGGAACAGCTCAGCGGTATATGCAACCGGCCGATACACACTCTCTCTGATCACTGCAACAATGGATGCCGCTGTCTCTCTGCGCTCAAACTCTGCCATCCCAGAAGTGTCACCTGCGACTGCTCTCTCTCGCTGCCCGCTCTGTTCTGCCACGCTGGCCATCCGGCTCCTCACTTCCTCGTGCCAGAGAGCTCACTTCCTTCCCCTCTCCCAGGGATTTCTGGAAAATGTAGTGTATAGTCCAGCATAGTCTCTTATCATTCATAATACTCTGGCTCCCTCCAGTGGTATAAAGACAACATTTCACAGAACCAGAGTTAATTTTAAAGCAGCGCTACATGTATAACAAGTAAGTCTATAAAAGGGTAAAATAGGAGGGGGAATGGAAGGGTTAAACATTAACCCCTTCTGACCTCCTCTTGTATTAACCCTTTAGTTTTAAACACACCTTGAATCCAGCAGTGGGCTCCCTCAGCGCTGTCTGGACATGCAAGCTGCAGCAGTCGCATGACACAAGAGGGACAGCCAATTAAAAGGCTTGAAATGCCAAGTGCATTGAGAGCTATTGGTGGGAGCTGGTTCCCAAAGGGCCCCTAATTCAGACATTTTAACTCAGTGCTCAGGGTCTGGGATGGACCAATTCCCTGAGCTCAGAGGGCTGAATCACCCTCCAACCCCCCCCAAGGGAACAAAGGTCTGAGGGCACTCAGGTCAATGTAGCCGCTCAAGGTCACTGTGTGCAGAGTGTCCCTTTAAGTATAACAACCCACACATTAATTGGGCTGCCACCCAACTGTGAATGAACGCTTCCTGCACTGTGCGTACTCTGTATAGGAAGTGTTAACGTGGAGGCTGCCGGAGAATAACAAGCAACACTCTTTATTTTCACCTCGAGCCAAATATACTGGCGCTCAAACCTAGAGCTAAGGGATTTCGGTTCAGCGTAGACTGGGCCACATGGGATGCTCAAGAAACCCCTTTTTTCCATTGGGTTTCAATCGAGAATACTCTTCAGCCTCTTTGAGTTTCTCCCAAAAAACATGTTAGTGACAGCGATTTGGAGCTCCTTATTCCTCAAGCTGTAAATCAGAGGATTTATCAGTGGTGTCCCCACCGTGTAGAGTAGGGACAGAGGCTTGGTGAAGTTCAATGAATGCTTTGACAGAACCAGGTAAGTTAAAATCAGTGTCCCGTAATATGAGATGACCACTGTCAGGTGGGAGCTGCAGGTGTAGAAGGCCTTCTCCCGGCCGGTCTCCGTGGGAATGTGGAGGATAGTGATGAATATGTAGGCATACGTGGCACAGATAAACATCAGCGGCAGGAACGTAGCAGGTCCTCCGGTCAGAAGGTTCTGCATCTCCACAAAGGAGGTGTCTGAGCAGGAGAGCTGCAGAAGAGGGCTAAGGTCACAAAAGAAGTGATCAATGACATTGGGGCCGCAAAACTGCAACCTGCACATCTGTAGAGTCGTGCTAAGCATGACAGTAAATGCTGCAAACCATGACCAGAAGACCAAGTGGCTGCACCGGTGGGTGCCCATCAGAGACGAGTAATGGAGGGGTTCGCAAATGGCCATGTAGCGGTCATACGACATGACTGAGAGGAGAAGACATTCTGTAGTCGCCAAGGCGCCAAAAAGGTAAAACTGGGTCAGGCACCCGAAAAATGAAATGGTTTCACCGTCTGCAATGATAACTCTGAGCATCAACGGGACAATTGTGGTGGTGAGCAGCACGTCACAAGAGGACAAATGGCCGAGAAAGAAGTACATAGGAGAACGAAGGCTCGGACTGATGGAGACCGAGGTGATAATTAGGAGGTTACCGCCTACCGTTGCCAAGTAAATGAGAAGAAACACCAGGAAAAGCAGAACCTGGAGGCTGTGCCTATCCGAGAAGCCAAGAAGGACAAAATCTGTCACTGACGTCCAGTTCTCTTGAGTCATCACCTGTGAGATGAAAGAAAATGGCAAAGGCCTTAGCATGCAGTGTGAGCAGATTTTATAGAAACACACTCTTTCGAGACAAAGCAGGGCGGTTTGAACGCACAGGTTAAGCTACAGGACAAGACGCACTTACATCATGTTTTGCAGTTGTTGTCGTGTTGGTGATCCATGATGCAGCAGCTAGAAGAGCCATCAAGTCTCATGATAGAGAGGGGCATAATCAAAGCTAAAAATAAATATTGGGGCAGATACGCCTGAACCTTCCCCTCGGGGGAACACTAGGGGCCCTATTACATTCTTTGCGCAAGTGGTTTTGCGTGCGCAAATGCGCATTTGCACGGGGGGAAAAAACATTTCCGCGCAATGTCGTATTCCTATCTATGCGCAACGAACGCGCGTTAACGCCTACCGCGGGTGAACCCGCGCGAACGAAAATTCATGCGCGCATCCTATACTTAACATTGTCAGTGCAAATGCGTTCGTGCGCTGGTACGCGGATGGTATTTCGATCTGCGCGCAACGAAGGTTTGCGCAAATTTTCATTACGTCTTTGAAAAGCAGGTGGTAACTGTAAATTAGATCGTCCTGGCCGAAACTAAATACACCAGCACAGTTACACATTCTACACATACCCAAACAATAAAATTAATAAATTGCTTTATTTATTTTTGTTGCAGCATATATACTCGGATTGACTTTGACAGGCGCAACAACCTAACGTTAGAAAATGCCGGTTCTTAATTTAGTTTTGCGCGTCGTTTTTTACGCACGAAAATATTTGACGGACGGAAAAATGCGCTCGGATCGAAATACCACGTATATTTTCGCGCGATCACGTTTTTTTGTGCACAAAAAAAATTGCGCTGCGCGAGTGCAATTGCGCAGAGAATGTAATAGAACCCTAGTTTTTTTTGCTTTTAACCCCTTCACACCCAGAAAGCATTAACGCATTACGGAATTGAGAAAACATTAAAGGGATGCTCTACTCATCCAGACCACTTTATTGTTTTACAGCTGAGTGAAGTGTCACCCAGCATCACCAGCAGTCGGACTTTTTGAATTTCCCGGCTGCCAGTCACCAGATCCGTCACTAGTTACACCATCATGCATGTCTCCATGTGTGTTACATTATGAGAGGCCCTTGTTTGAGGCTGTAGGTGACTGCCTACATTGCCTAATAATCAAGCCACTTCTGACCTATATAACTCATCCCAGAGAAGGAAACCTACCTCTGCCAGTCATATAATGTCTTAGATCAACAACAGCCAGGACTGGGCTACCAGAAGATCTGGGTCTCTGTCTGTTTCTCCAAGTGTTCTTACAGGAACATTTTCCTTATAAAACCAGAAACATGAGATCGATGAACACACTGGAAAAAAACACAAAGAAAGAAGACAAACATGAGGCTAAAGCATTTACGTTTTAGATTAATTTAGAGTTTGAATGTAACTAATAACTAGGTTCCCTGTACAGAAACAAATCCTGCCTGAGCACGGCGGTAACAAAGCAGGTTGTACAACAAATGCTTATGCCAGCTATTGAATACGAAGATGTAGTGTATGCAGCCGCCCCACAAACACACCTTCATAAACTTACTACATTGTATAACTCATTCTGCCGCTTTGTGCTACAATGTAACTACATGACCCACCATTTAAATGAACTAAACTGGCCGTCACTGGAATCTAGACGCACCCTTCACCTTTCCAACCTTGGGCCACATTACATTCTTGTTGCTAACGGTAGCACTCACTTGCAAGAGCACTAACGTTAGCTGCGGTATCTACCACATATTACAATCCAAACGCAAACGGGTTAAGTAACCCGTTAGCGTTTGGTATCTTGCGCTTTTCAGCGAGAGGTTACTGTACTGTAGATGTATAGACATCTTAGAGAGAGTTCAGAGAAGGGCTACTAAAATGGTGTACGGCTTGAAGGAGAAAAGTTACCAGGAAAGGCTTAATGATCTTAACATGTACAGCTTGGAAAAAGACGAGACAGAGGAGATATGATAGAAACATTTAAATACGTAAAGGGAATCCACAAGGTAGAGGAAGGGAGTATATTAAAGGAAACAAAGTAGCAAAACAAGAGGACATAGTATTAGATTAGAGGGGCAAAGGTTTAAAAGTAACATCAGGAAGCATTATTTTACTGAGAGGGTGGTGGATACATGGAACAGTCTTCCAGTTGAAGTGGTAGAGGCCAAAACAGTGATTGAATTTAAGCAGGCATGGGATAGGCATAAGGCTATCCTAAACAAAAGATAAATCCAGGTAAAGTATCCATGTAATTGGGCGACTAGATGGGCCGAAAGGTTCTTATCTGCCGACATTTTTCTATGTTTCTATGTTTCTACTTTGCGCTCCCTTTACTTAACATGGGGAACGCAATCTACAATTGCTGATTAAGGTCCGGCTGTGGTTAGCAAAACATTAACCACAGCCTGGACTTGGTGTTAACGGATTCCGCTTCAGCAGAATCCGTTAACACCAGCCTTAAAAAAAAACCAGAAAGCTATACTCACCTCCTGTCACTCGTCTCCGACCACCTCCTCCGTCCGGCGGAAGCAGGGAAAGACTGGGGGGAAAAGTCTCTCACTGCGTATCACTACGCCGACTGGCTGGATCTCACGAGGCAAGATCCGGCTGGTCATGTGCCCGGCAGGGAGAAACTCAAATGGACTCCATCGAGTGGATGCTCGCGGCTGCAATTAGCACTGCAGCGAGCATCACGGGGCTGTAGCGCCCGCAAACAATGCAGGCAGCATTTTTTGCGCCTGCATTGTAATCCAGCGTTAAAACGTGGGTGCAAGGGGGAAAACTGCGGGCGCAGTGTTTACTCCCTTGCGCCTGCGTTTTAACGCTAGGATTGTAATGTGGCCCCTGGTGTTTAAGAGCTTTTCTGGGAAGCTGCCACCCTACCTGAATACACTGCTTCCCCCAGCAGCTCCCTCATCCTATAACCTCCGATCCAGGACCAGCACCTTACTTGCAATACCACAATACAAAAAGACAGTGGCTCTATCCTCATTTTCCTACAGAGCACCACAATTATGGAATAACCTCCCAGACACCGTCAAATCTTCCCCCAGTCTAAAGTCACTCAAGAGCTCCTTACTAACATACCTCAACACAGAATACACCTGTAAACATGTAACACAGTGACTATATACAGAATGCACCTGTAAACATGTAACACAGTGACTATATACAGAATACACCTGTAAACATGTAACACAGTGACTATATACAGAATGTACCTGTAAACATGTAACACAGTGACTATATACAGAATGTGCCTGTAAACATGTAACTCAGTGACTATATACAGAATGTACCTGTAAACATGTAACACAGTGACTATATACAGAATGCGCCTGTAAACATGTAACATAGTGACTATATACAGAATGCTCCTGTAAACATGTAACCTAGTGACTATATACAGAATGCGCCTGTAAACATGTAACACAGTGACTATATACAGAATGCGCCTGTAAACATGTAACACAGTGACTATATACAGAATGCACCTGTAAACCTGTAACACAGTGACTATATACAGAATGCACCTGTAAACATGTAACACAGTGACTATATACAGAATACACCTGTAAACATGTAACACTGTGACTATATACAGAATGCGCCTGTAAACATGTAACACAGTGACTATATACAGAATGCACCGGTAAACATGTAACTCAGTGACTATATACAGAATGCACCTGTAAACATGTAACTCAGTGACTATATACAGAATGCACCTGTAAACATGTAACTCAGTGACTATATACAAAATGTACCTGTAAACATGTAACACAGTGACTATATACAGAATGCACCTGGTAACATGTAACCTAGTGACTATATACAGAATGCGCCTGTAAACATGTAACATAGTGACTATATACAGAATGCACCTGTAAACATGTAACTCAGTGACTATATACAGAATGTACCTGTAAACATGTAACACAGTGACTATATACAGAATGCGCCTGTAAACATGTAACTCAGTGACTATATACAGAATGTACCTGTAAACATGTAACACAGTGACTATATACAGAATGCGCCTGTAAACATGTAACACAGTGACTATATACAGAATGCACCTGTAAACATGTAACATAGTGACTATATACAGAATGCACCTGTAAACATGTAACACAGTGACTATATACAGAATACACCTGTAAACATGTAACACTGTGACTATATACAGAATGCACCGGTAAACATGTAACTCAGTGACTATATACAGAATGCACCTGTAAACATGTAACACAGTGACTATATACAGAATGCACCTGTAAACATGTAACACAGTGACTATATACAGAATACACCTGTAAACATGTAACACAGTGACTATATACAGAATGCACCGGTAAAACATTAACTCAGTGACTATATACAGAATGCACCTGTAAACATGTAACACAGTGACTATATACAGAATGCACCTGGAAACATGTAACCTAGTGACTATATACAGAATGCGCCTGTAAACATGTAACATAGTGACTATATACAGAATGCACCTGTAAACATGTAACTCAGTGACTATATACAGAATGTACCTGTAAACATGTAACACAGTGACTATATACAGAATGCGCCTGTAAACATGTAACACAGTGACTATATACAGAATGCACCTGTAAACATGTATCATAGTGACTATATACAGTATGCAATGAGAAATACAATACAGCGCTCAAAGACCTAAGTCCATGGGAAAGTGGGGTAGACACAAAATATGTCCATAAACAGTAGTCCTTGTCTTTAGGAGTAGATGTTCTTAAAAATGCAGATGAAGTATGCACTGTAGGAAAAAACACAGAGGACCAAAAATTGCGCAGTATGATAGCACCCAAAATGAGAGCAACTCACCGTATTTTCGCTCCATAAGACGCACTTTTCTCCCCCCAAAAAGTGTTATGGAGCGAATGCCCCATGATATGCCTCCGCTCACCTGCCGCCGCCGCCGCGTTCGTCTCCCTTTGAGCGTGTGTCCGGCGGGAAGGAGCTTGGGCACTCGCCTGGGGGAGCCACGTGACCGCGATCTCGCGAGATCGCGGTAAACGTGGCTCCGCCAGGCGAGTGCCCAAGCTTCCTGCCGCCGGACGCACGCTGAGAGGGATACGAACACGGCGGCGGCAGGTGAGCGGAGGCATATCCATGTGTGAGCTGGGGCATATCCATGTGTGAGCTGGGGCATATTCTTGTGTGAGCTGGGGCATATCCATGTGTGAGCTGGGGCATATCCATGTGTGAGCTGGGGCATATCCATGTGTGAGCTGGGGCATATCCATGTGTGAGCTGGGGCATATCCATGTGTGAGCCGGGGCATATCCATGAGCTGGGGCATATCCATGTGTGAGCTGGGGCATATCCATGAGCTGGGGGGCAAATCCATGTGTGAGCTGGGCATATCCATGTGTGAGCTGGGGCATATCCATGTGTGAGCTGGGCATATCCATGTGTGAGCTGGGGGGAAAATCCATGTGTGAGCTGGGGCATATCCATGTGTGAGCCGGGGCATATCCATGAGCTGGGGCAAATCCATGTGTGAGCTGGGGCATATCCATGTGTGAGCCGGGGCATATCCATGAGCTGGGGCAAATCCATGTGTGAGCTGGGGCATATCCATGTGTGAGCTGGGGCATATCCATGAGCTGGGCAAATCCATGTGTGAGCTGGGGCATTATCCATGTGTGAGCTGGGGCATATCCATGAGCTGGGGCATATCCATGTGTGAGCTGGGGCATATCCATGTGTGAGCTGGGGCATATCCATGTGTGAGCTGGGGGGCAAATCCATGTGTGAGCTGGGGCATATCCATGTGTGAGCCGGGGCATATCCATGAGCTGGGGCAAATCCATGTGTGAGCTGGGGCATATCCATGTGTGGCCGGGGCATATCCATGAGCTGGGGCATATCCATGAGCCGGGGCAAATCCATGTGTGAGCTGGGGCATATCCATGTGTGAGCCGGGGCATATCCATGAGCTGGGGCAAATCCATTGGTTGAGCTGGGGCATTATCCATGTGTGAGCTGGGGCATTATCCATGTGTGAGCTGGGGCAAATCCATGTGTGAGCTGGGGCAAATCCATGCGTGAGCTGGGGCAAATCCATGTGTGAGCTGGGGCAAATCCATGTGTGAGCTGGGGCATATCCATGTGTGAGCCGGCATATCCATGAGCTGGGGGGCAAATCCATGTGTGAGCTGGGGCATATCCATGTGTGAGCTGGGCATATCCATGTGTGAGCTGGGGGGCAAATCCATGTGTGAGCTGGGGCATATCCATGTGTGAGCCGGGGCATATCCATGAGCTGGGGCAAATCCATGTGTGAGCTGGGGCATATCCATGTGTGAGCCGGGGCATATCCATGAGCTGGGGCATATCCATGAGCCGGGGCAAATCCATGTGTGAGCTGGGGCATATCCATGTGTGAGCCGGGGCATATCCATGAGCTGGGGCAAATCCATGTGTGAGCTGGGGCATTATCCATGTGTGAGCTGGGGCATTATCCATGTGTGAGCTGGGGCAAATCCATGTGTGAGCTGGGGCAAATCCATGTGTGAGCTGGGGCAAATCCATGTGTGAGCTGGGGCAAATCCATGTGTGAGCTGGGGCATATCCATGTGTGAGCCGGGGCATATCCATGAGCTGGGGGGCAAATCCATGTGTGAGCTGGGGCATATCCATGAGCTGGGGGGCAAATCCATGTGTGAGCTGGGGCACATCCATGTGTGAGCCGGGGCATATCCATGAGCTGGGGCAAATCCATGTGTGAGCTGGGGCATATCCATGTGTGAGCTGGGGCATATCCATGTGTGAGCCGGGGCATTATCCATGAGCTGGGGCAAATCCATGTGTGAGCCGGGGCATTATCCATGAGCTGGGGGGCAGTATCCATGAGCGCAGCACAGAGCCCAGCACCTGAGCGCAGAGCCGAGCCCAGCGCAGAGCCCAGTACCTGAGCACAGAGTCCAGCGCAGAGCCCAGCACCTGAGCGCAGAGCCGTGCGCAGAGCCGAGCGCAGAGCCCAGCACAGAGCAGAGCACCAAGCACAGCACAATAGACGGCACAGAGCAGAGCACAATAGACGGCACAGAAGAGAGCACAATAGATGGCACAGAGCCAAGCACAATAAACGGCACAGAGCCAAGCACAGAGCCGAACACAAGAGAACAAACGCCACAGAGCCGAGCACAATAAACGCCACAGAGCCGAGCACCATAAATGCCACAGAGCCAAGCACAGCACAATAGACGGCACAGAGCCAAGCACAATAAACGTCACAGAGCCAAGCACAGAGCCGAGCACAACAGAATAAACGCCCCAGAGCCGAGCACAGCACAATAAACGCCACAGAGCCGAGCACAATAAACGGCACAGCGCCGAGCACAGCACAATATACGGCACAAAGCACAGCACAATAAACGGCACAGAGCCAAGCACAGAGCCAAGCACAGCACAATAAACGGCGCCGAGCACAGAACCAAGCACAACACAATAAACGGCGCAGAGCACAATAAAAGGCACAGAGTAGAGCACAATAAACGGCACAGAGCAGAGCACAATAAATGGCACAGAGAAGAGCACAATAAACGGCACAGAGAAGAGCACAATAAACGGCACAGAGACGAGCACAATAAACGGCACAGAGCAGAGCACAATAAACGGCACAGAGCAGAGCACAATAAACGGCGCAGAGCAGAGTACAAGATCCCTGAACAGAGCACAAGAACAGAGCACCGACAAGTGCACAGAGCAGAGCACAAGAGCCCTGAACAGAGCACCGAGCAGAGCACAATAAAAGGCACAGAGTAGAGCACAATAAACGCCACAGAGCCGAGCACCATAAACGCCACAGAGCCGAGCACAGCAAAATAGATGGCACAGAGCAGAGCACAATAAATGGCACAGAGCAGAGCACAATAAATGGCACAGAGCAGAGCACAATAAACGGCACAGAGCCGAGCACAGAGCCAAGCACAATAAACGGCACAGAGCCGAGCACAATAAACGGCACAGAGCTGAGCACAGAACCAAGCACAGTAAACAGCACCACACTTATCAATAGACTGCCCTCTGGGCAGACTTTACACCTAGTCCATTATAACATTATCCATTCTCCTAGAAGTAATTAGTAATGTTACACATGCCCATATACGGTATACGACCATGATGGCTTACAGATATGATGGTGTGCCCATCTGTACAATTTATACCAATCAATATTTACACGAGCACCTGTTCACTTTAATATATTAGCCCTTAATATAATTAATTATTTTAAAATTATTAATGCCATTGAGGTATTATATGGTGTTACGGCGCATATGTTATAACATTATTTGTGTATATTACTAATGCAATTGTAGCGCTGTGACACCATATGGCATTAGATTATCGATCTACAGTTTATGCAGCATTGTGATTATTATTCCCTTTTTTTATATAGTGTAGTGCTGTGCCATTTAGTTTATTCTATATGCCAGCCCTTTTAATAGCCTCCGAGTCTGTGCCCCTGCTCAGACCAAAGACAGTTATCCTTGAGACCACTCTTTTAGGTGCTATGTGGATTATAGGAGACTTAAAAGCACCGAGTGGGAGTATTAAGGAGTTCCGCGTTCCAGGTTGGAACGCGAGACGAGTGCGCATGCGCAAAATGGCAGGCGCAGAAAGGGAAGGAAGGGAAAAGGAAAGGAGAAGGGAAAGGGAAGGAAAGAGAAGGAAAAAAAAATATATATATATATTTTTTTTTAACTTTATGTAAAATCTTGGTTTCCGCGTTCCAGGGTGACCCGCGGAGCTTCTGAGCATGCGCAAAATGGCGGGCGCGATCCAACTACACCTGAGGTCCATCACAGCCAATTTTAATTAATTTTTTAATTGTTTAACAAATCATGCATTTTGTATAAAGGCAGCAGCAAGATTAGACATGTAATATCCATCTGAGGAAGCCACTGTTGGCGAAACGCGTCCTGGTCTGGTAGATATGATTTATCTATTTTAATAAATGGTTTTATTTTTGAACTCAATCGCTGTCTGCCTTTTTTGAACCCTGCAAATAAGGTTTTGGGGACACCTATATGACTCCCTGTGCGCATTGTGACGGAGCCAATAGAGGCTCAACTGCTTGTGAGTTTAAACTTGGCGCTCTTTTAAACCACAAAATAATTTGTAATTTACCGCACTAGGAGGTGCTCTTTTGGTCTCTGTTGATTTCCCTACAGCATTTCTCTCTCGACGAATTCTGGAGAAACCGATTGGAGGGTCTATGGGCACCTAATATAAAGTCCCTGCCTGCTTTATTCCCAGGAGCCGGTTGTGGGCTCCCCAGAATGTGAGTGAAATATTAATATAAGTTGCTCTCATTTTGGGTGCTATCATACTGCGCAATTTTTGGTCCTCTTTGTGTTTTTTCCTACAGTGCATACTTCATCTGTATTTTTAAGAAGATCTTCTCCTAAAGACAAGGACTACTGTTTATGGACATATTTTGTGTCTACCCCACTTTCCCATGAACTTAGGTCTTTGAGCTCTGTATAGAAGGCCCCTGGACTTATAAGGAAGGGGGGCATGACTGCTGGGCTGAGCCGGTCAGTCAGGATGGTCAGAGAAGGAGTGTTTGGGGCTGTGGGGGAAAACAGCGGGGGGCATCAAGGGGTATATAAAGCCCTGTAGGGGAGGGTCTTACCTTTTGGCTCAGGTACAGCACAGGAGAGAGAAATTCCAGTATTCCTGCTGGCGAATTTTCCTTTGGAAATCCTTACCCTGGAAAGACATTTGGCAGGGAGTGCTGGGAGTTATCAGAGGACCGGGATTGGAAAGTGAAAGCCAGCATGTCGGGGAATTCTGACGAAGTGCAAGCTCTGCTGGAGCAGCTATGGGCCCACGCAGCGGCTCAGGGAGCAACAATCATGGACCTTATTGATGCTGAACCGAGCAGGGAGCTGTCCCCGGTGACTACAGAGGGGAGAATACAGTGGAGGAGGGAGAGGCAATCGAGGCCTCCACAGAGGCTGAATCCTGGCCCCCTGAGAGATCGTGGGCACAGCTTGGAGGAAGAGATTTGTCCGGGGTACAACTGCGAGGGGGCCCTTATGCCAGCAGCGGTACCGGACACGCCGGCAGGACGTTTGGGCCCCATGAGACTGCGGGAGCTGGGAGCCAGGAGAAGGCCGTCGGCGGTGGATGCAGATCGGGTGGAGCAAGATGGCCACGGAGGAAGAATGCTCAGGCCGCATGGTGCGGAGGACCAAGATGGCCGCCGGGGGGAAGAGATGGTGCTGCACGCGGGGAAGGAACAGGATATCCGGTCGAGGAGCCCACTGAAAAAGCCATCACTTCCAGTTGCTGCGCGTAGCTCCGCCCCCGGCGTCGAGCAGCGCGGCGCATCGACGTCACGCCAGTCGCGTCGGCCACGCCCCCAAGATGGCGGCAACCATGCCGGCTGCAGAACTATGAAACATTTACCCATCGATGCTGCGGAGGATCATGGCGGCGGAGCACCGGCGGCAGAAGGCAGGCAGCATCGGCTCCCCTCCAGCGCACTGAGGCAACGCCGATCAGGAGTCCCGGGGGGACACAGCCAGGACGACAGTGTGCCGGAGGTCGTGTGGAACCAGGCTTATGGAGACCAGGATGAAGCAGATGTCCACCTACAACGAGAGCTGCATCAAGCTGCGCATCCTGTGGCTCTTGCGGGACCGGCACAGGACTCGGCGGTGCGGCACTCTGGACGGAGTGGCTTTGGGATGGCGGCGCAAAATTCTGGAGGAGCAGTTGGCGGATCGGCGGCCACTACCGGTGGCGCGCCTGGAGGCACATCACATCTCATGGCGGCACGTGAGTATGATTTGGGGGGAATTTGGCGTTTCCAGGGCGAGGGGCCCGGTGGCGCAAGGGGTTCGGGCGCTGCAACAGATGAAGGTGCCAGACCGACGGGACTGGTAGAGGCCCTGGTCGCAGCCCTGCAGCACTGGCAGGACGTGCCAGTGGATCGGGTGGCAACAGCGCCGGCCGAGGTGCCGGCGCGTGTTTCGACGGAGGTGCAGATGGAGGCTGGGGAGGCAGGAAAAACGGGGGTTTCGGTGGAGAGTGGGGGGTCGCGGAGTACCAGTGGGTCCGCGCTCGTTGTGCAAGGGGGGGGCGCATGCGAGTTGTCGCCACTTGGATTGCAGGTGACCCCCGAGGTCAAAGAGAAAATTTGGAAAGGGGAGTATGTGGAGGTCCTGTCCCTGGTCTCCCCGGATAGGGAGTCAGTGGATCGCCCTAAAAAAACAGAGTTTGGGTTGGAGGGGAGGGATAAGGAAAAGGAAAAAACGTTGCCGCGTACGTGGGGGAATTGGATGCAGGGTTTTTTGGCGTATAGTGGGATTGTGTGCGAGCGGTACCCGGAGCGGTGCATACCCGTTTGCGTATATAGATCTCATATGGGGAGCGTATAAGGTGTATGGGGGGCAATGCTGGTTCAGATATGACCAGCAGTTCAGACAAAAAATGGCGGTGCGCTCGGGTATGCATTTTGAGATACAGGACACCAACTTGTGGCTGTTGATGATGACGCCGGCGCGGCTGGGGGGGCAGTCCTTTCTTGGAGCTGCTGTCCCCAGGGCACCGGGGGGGCCGGCGGGTGGAAGTAAGGGGTGCTGTTGGCTCTATAATGAGTCGCAATGCAGGTGGGCAGCAGGGTGCCGCTTCCGGCATGAGTGTTCGGGGTGTGGGGGGCCCCACCCCTTGTTCAGGTGTTTTAAGAAGGGAGCAGGTGCAGCTGCTAGGCCTGCCGGCCGGGAAGAGTTTAGTGGACGGGGTTTCGCCAGTGCGCGTCCGCGCGATGCTCCCGTGGCTCGCTAGATACCCTAGTCGTCAGGCGGCGGTGCTCCTGCGCGACGGGTTTTACTCTGGCTTTCATATTCCCCATGAGCCATCAGACTTCCCATTGTTTTTGGGAAATTTGGTGTCTGCGCGGGACAATGAAAGGGTGTTGGGGGAGAAGCTGATGAAGGAGGTACAATTGGGGAGGATGGCGGGTCCGTTCAGGGAGTTACCCTTTCGTCAACTTGAGAATTTCACCGTTGGGGCTGGTTCCGAAGAAGGAGACGGGAAAAATTCAGAATGATCCACCACCTGTCCTATCCGGCTGGCGCGTCAGTCAACGATGGCATAGGCAAGGATTCTTGTCGGGTACGTTATGCATCCTTTGACGAAGCGCTTCAGCTGGTTAGGGAGGCTTGTCCGGGGTGCTGGTTAGCCAAGGTGGATGTGGAGGCGGCGTTCAGGTTGCTTCCCATCCATCCAGACTGCTACCACCTGCTGGGCTGCTCGTTTCGGGGGAAATATTATTACGACCGTTGCCTCGCGATGGGGTGCTCCATCTCCTGCCACTATTTCGAGTCATTCTCGACGTTCGTGGAGTGGGTGGTGCGCCAGCGATCGGGTAAAAACTCCATGGTACACTACCTGGACAACTTTCTATTCGTAGGTCCTGGGGAGTCTACGGATTGCGCGGAGTTGCTCGGGACATTCCGGGATGTTGCAGCAGAGTTTGGTATACCGATGGCGGAGGAGAAGACCGAGGGGCCCTGTAGCCGTATGTCATTTCTGGGGATCGAAATAGATACGGTAGAGAGGGTTTTCCGCTTGCCGGTGGATAAGGTTGAGGTGTTGCAGTGCTTGGTGGTGCGGGCCTTGGGCGCTAAAAAATTGCGGCTTCAGGAACTGCAGTCGCTGTTATGCCACTTGGCCTTCGCGTGCCGGGTGATGCCGATGGGTAGGGCATTTTGTCGCCGGTTGTCCTTGGCGACAGCGGGCGTCAGGATGCCGCATCATTTTGTCCGCGTTACTCGATCATTGAGAGAGGACCTGGAGGTGTGGCGCAAGTTTTTGGCAGAATACGATGGGCGTACCTACTGGCGGGAGGCGACAACGGTTCCCTGGAATTGTTCACAGACGCTTCAGGCTCAGGGGGGTTTGGGGCATACTTTCAGGGGTCCTGGTGCGCCCAGGCCTGGCCACGGGAGTGGGCTGCTTCCGCTTTGGTGCGGAACCTGACCTTCTTGGAACTCTTTCCAATCGTGGTGGCGCTGGAATTGTGGGGCGAAAGGTTGGCTAATCGGAGAGTGATTTTTAGGACCGATAACATGGGCGTGGTGCACGTGGTGAACCGCTCGTCTTCTGGTTCGGCTCCAGTTTTGGCGTTGCTGCGCCATTTGGTTTTGCGCTGTCTTGAAAACAACATCTTTGTCAGGGCGGCACATGTACCGGGTGTGGACAACGTAATTGCTGACGCTCTCTCCCGGTTCCAGTGGGACCGTTTTTGGCAGGTGGCTCCTTGGGCGTCCGCGGCAGCGACGGCTTTCCCTTCATGGCTGTGGAACCTCGTTTCGCCAGTCTAAGGAGGATGGTGGACAGCGCTTTGGCAGAGGCGACCTGGCGGTCCTACACGCAGGTCTGGCTGGAATGGCAATGGTGGCGGAAAAGAAGAAGGGTTGGTTGGCCACCGAGGGTCGGCGGTGGGCAACGCTGGTTTTTGTTTCGGATTTACAGGAGAAGGGGCGCTCAGGAGCAGCAGCGCAGAAGGCTTTGTCGGCCCTGTCCTTCTTGTGCCGATTAATGGGGTGGGAGGATGTCGGTCGCGATTTTTGGTTGCGGAAGGCGGTGGCAGGATGGCGCCGGGGCCGGGCTCCAGATCGTCGCAGGCCGGTATCAGAAGAATTGTTTTTCGGTCTGTTACGGATCTTGCCGGAAATCTGTTTTTCGAGTTACCAGGTGGCGCTGTTTCAGGTTTCTTTTTCTTTTTGTTTCTATGGGGCGTTCCGGGTGGGGGAATTAGTAGCGCGTAGTTCCGGGGTAGAGTCTCCGTTGTTGGGGAGCCATGTGGCGACCTTGGAGGGAGGGGTCCAGATTTTTATTGCGCGCTCAAAGACGGATCAGAGTGGTAGGGGGGCCTGGGTTACCCTGGGGCGGATTGAGGGAGCTGGGTGCCCGGGGGAACTGACGGACCGGTATCTGGCCCTGCGTCCGCAGGGAGAGGGATCATTCTTGGTACATGGAAGCGGGTGCCCCTTGACCCGTACCAGTTTACAGCGGTGTTTCGGCGTTACTTAGGGGGCTTGGGCGTTGACCCGGCTTCTTACGCGCCACACTCTTTCCGCATCGGAGCCGCGACGGTTGCCACGGGGGCGGGGGCTTCTCCGGAAATGCTGCGGCGCCTGGGAAGGTGGCGGTCGGAACATTACAGGTCATATATCCGTCCTAATTTACTATAATTTCAGGTCGGCATCGATTCGTGTGGATCTTCGGGCACTCGTACGTGCATTGGGCTGCGCAACGGGCGGAACGTCGGCCGCACGGGAGGAACCTGGGTTTCCCGCCGGATCTGGTCACCGTTCGTTGGTTGGGTATTCGAGGGCTGCGGTGGGCACAGGTTTTCCGGGAGTTGTTCTCGTTGTCTCGGAGGGTTCCACGGAATATTGTCTTGTTGATCCATGCGGGGGGTAACGATTTTGGGATCGCTCGGTCGGTAGATTTAATTCAGGATATTAAACGGGACTTGGCAAGTTGCCTTGGGTTGTTCGACGGGGTTTCGTTAGTTTGGTCGGAGGTCATCCCCCGGCCGGGATGGGACACATTCGCGGCACCGAGGGCGCTGGAGCGGGTCCGGCGGAGGGTCAACCGGACGGTTTCGCACTTCGTGGAGCGGCTGGGAGGGATTGCGGTGCGGCATACGGAATTGGAAGGAGAGAATGGGAACCTCATGCGTCATGACGGGGTGCATTTGTCAGATATCGGGCTGGATATCCTATTGGCCGGGTTTATGAGCGGCATTGAGAGGGCGCTGGCTGCGGTGGGAGCGCAGAGACTGCCGGTGGGGGGTGCGGCAGCCTCTGGCGTTGGCGTGATGCCTTGCCAGCAACGGAACAGATAAGGAATACGCCGCCTTCGGGTGGGCATTAGGGAGACGACCCTCACTTGAATAAGGTCAGGTGGGGAGATGAGCTCATGGAAAATAATTGGTGTAACTGCCTACCGCTGGACATGCGCGGTAGGGTCAGAAATATATGGATGAAGAAAATGGATTTACATGTTGGTTTTCAATAAAAGCTGTGGCCATACCCTTTCCAATACAGAAGTGTTTGTGTGGTTATTGGGGGGAAAGGGTATGGCTGAACCGGGAGGTCACAGACCTAAGCAGTCATGTATTTCTCATTGCAAACTGTTATTTGGGTATTTAGAGAAACCCCCATATTCAATATTCAGCGTGTGGGATAGATACTCTTCCGGTGGGCGCTTCACCCCCTCTTCTTTTGTTACTGTACTGTACTGTACAGTATGCACCTGTAAACGTAATATAGTGACTATATACAGAATGCACCTGTAAACATGTAACACTGTGACTATATACAGAATGCACCTGTAAACATGTAACAGTGACTATATACAGAATGCACCTGTAAACATGTAACACAGTGACTATATACAGAATGCACCTGTAAACATGTAACATAGTGTCTATATACAGAATGCACCTGTAAAAATTTAACATAGTGACTATATCCAGAATGCATCTGTAAACATGTAACATAGTGATTATATACAGAATGCACCTGTAAACATGTAACATAGTGATTATATACAGTATGCACCTGTAAACATGTAATATAGTGACTATATACAGTATGCACCTGTAAACATGTAATATAGTGACTATATACAGTATGCACCTGTAAACGTAATATAGTGACTATATACAGAATGCACCTGTAAACATGTAACATAGTGATTATATACAGTATGCACCTGTAACCATGTAATATAGTGACTATATACAGTATGCACCTGTAAACGTAATATAGTGACTATATACAGAATGCACCTGTAAACATGTAACACAGTGACTATATACAGAATGCACCTGTAAACATTTAACACAGTGACTATATACAGAATGCACCTGTAAACATGTAACACAGTGACTATATACAGAATGCACCTGTAAACATGTAACACAGTGACTATATACAGAATGCACCTGTAAACATGTAACATAGTGACTATATGTAGAATGAACCTGTAAACATGTAACATAGTGACTATATACAGAATGCACCTGTAAACATGTAACACAGTGACTATATACAGAATGCACCTGTAAACATGTAACACAGTGACTATATACAGAACGCACCTGTAAAACATGTAACACAGGGATAATATACAGAATGCGCCTGTAAACATGTAACATAGTGACTATATATAGAATGCACCTGTAAACATGTAACACAGTGACTATATACAGAATGCGCCTCTAAACATGTAACATAGTGACTATATACAGAATGCACCTGTAAACGTAATATAGTGACTATATACAGAATGCACCTGTAAACATGTAACATAGTGATTATATACAGTATGCACCTGTAACCATGTAATATAGTGACTATATACAGTATGCACCTGTAAACGTAATATAGTGACTATATACAGAATGCACCTGTAAACATGTAACACAGTGACTATATACAGAATGCACCTGTAAACATGTAACACAGTGACTATATACAGAATGCACCTGTAAACATGTAACACAGTGACTATATACAGAATGCACCTGTAAACATGTAACATAGTGACTATATACAGAATGCACCTGTAAACATGTAACATAGTGATTATATACAGAATGCACCTGTAAACATGTAACATAGTGACTATATACAGAATGCACCTGTAAACATGTAACAGTGACTATATACAGAATGTGCCTGTAAACATGTAACATAGGTTAGGTTATTGTAAAGTGATGCGGAAACGTAGCTCATATACATTATATATATATATATATTTGTGACGAGAGTCACCTGCGGGTACCTAGACTTGACAATACTGTTGGTGGATGTATGACTGTGGTTTTTGGGGTGTCTGACGCGTTATTTTATTCCCCACCCTCTCCTATGTCCAAGTCACCCTGTGCATATAAGGGTACAGGGTGTGTGTGTAATGTGTGAATATTTTTATTGACCATATTGTTATTGTCTGTGTTTTGTTACCGTTAATATTTCTGATATCATTTCTGTGTGTGTTGCTGCAGCCCCTTCCAACCCCCGCCTATAGAATATGTTTTAGATCTGTGACAGGTTTGCTCTATCAGACTATTGTGTGTTTGTGCTGTCTGTTATCCCTTATATAACGTATTCAGACAGTCTGATGCTCAGGCTGTGATTACATGGCACCCTATTGTTTCAGGTATGGAAACTAAAATGAGGTTTGATATTGGGGTGTAATTTTTCCATTGGTCTCCAGGTCCCTCCTTGCATCGTATATATTTGGCTTATAAGATTCATTAACATCTTTCTGCCTGGAAACTCACAGAACCAAAAGGATCCAAACACAGGATGAGATGAAGTCAAGAAAATAAAATGAACATTGTACGTGATTTTGTGTGTGTTATTTAACCATATACTTGTTTGAAAAAAACTTTATTTTCTTGTCTTCATCTCATAGAAACATAGAAAAATGTCGGCAGATAAGAACCTTTCGGCCCATCTAGTCTGCCCAATTACATGGATACTTTACCTGGATTTATCTTTTGTTTAGGATAGCCTTATGCCTATCCCATGCTTGCTTAAATTCAATTACTGTTTTGGCCTCTACCACTTCTACTGGAAGGCTGTTCCATGTATCCACCACCCTCTCAGTAAAATAATGCTTCCTGATGTTACTTTTAAACCTTTGCCCCTCTAATCTAAGACTATGTCCTCTTGTTTTGCTACTTTGTTTCCTTTTAAATATACTCCCTTCCTCTACCTTGTGGATTCCCTTTACGTATTTAAATGTTTCTATCATATCTCCTCTGTCTCGTCTTTTTTCCAAGCTGTACATGTTAAGATCATTAAGCCTTTCCTGGTAACTTTTCTCCTTCAAGCCGTACACCATTTTAGTAGCCCTTCTCTGAACTCTCTCTAAGATGTCTATATCCTTCTGGAGATACGGTCTCCAGTACTGCACACAGTACTCCAAGTGAGGTCTCACCAGTGCTCTGTACAGTGGCATGAGCACTTCCCTTTTCCTTCTGCTAATACCTCTCCCTACACAACCAAGCATTCTGCCAGCATTTCCAAGCATTCTGCCAGCATTTCCTGCTGCTCTATTACATTGACTACTTACCCTTAGATCCTCTGAAATAATGACCCCTAAATCCCTTTCCTCAGATGTTGAGGTTAGGACTGTATCAAATATTCTATATTCAGCCCTTGGGTTTTTACGTCCCAGGTGCATTATCTTGCACTTATCCACATTAAAACTCAATTGCCACAGCTCCCACCATTTTTTTAGTTTACCTAAATCATTTGTCATTTGGCTGATCCCTCCAGGAACGTCAACCCTGTTGCAAATCTTTGTGTCATCAGCAAAAAGACATACTTTTCCATTAATACCTTCTGCAATATCACTAATAAAAATATTAAAGAGAATGGGTCCAAGTACTGACCCCTGAGGAACCCCACTGGTAACAAGACCTTGCGCCGAATAAACTCCATTTACCACAACCCTCTGTTGTCTGTCACTCAGTCACTGCCTAATCCATTCAACAATATTGGAATCCAAGCTCAAAGATTGCAATTTATTGATAAGCCTTGAATCAAATCCCCCAAGGGGGAATAAACCTATAACTTGATTGAAACTTTTATTAAATAAACACAATTAAAATTGACGATTAATAAGATAGTTGTCAATTGAATGTTGACCCACATAAATTGTCAGTGAAATGAAATTGAAAAATATGAAATATTAACCAGTTGAAGGTAAAAGGTGCGTCCACCAATTACAAAAACACACATCAATTGATTGGTATATAAACATACATATCACATCAGATTGTATAGTTGAGCAAAAAATTATATAAATACGCTCACTGTCTAACTTCTGACTAATACACTGGAGGCTCAAAAAGCGATGAATTGACCAATAAACACCCAGTAAACCAATTGGGCTCAAGGGGTAGAGATTACAAAACCCCAAAAGGTGGGATATTGGGAAAATCCAACAAGAATGGGCTCTCGAAAATGGGGTAACAAAAATAAATTCAGACCAATTAAGGTAGATAGACATATAAACAATTGAATGCCTATTCAGGCATAATTAGTTATCTGATTGATGTGCAAGTGCCACAATTATATCGCCCGCAGACTGAGTGTCTGTGTACAAGAGCACTTGATGGTTGTTAACACTCAATTATGAATTAGATAGTTTGACCAGGCATAATAAACCATAACTGTCGAGTATGATTGTGATTAAGCGTAAGAGTAAGACAATCTTGTGCTGTTAAATAGCATATAGTGATGGATAAATACAATGATTATAGAGAATAATGCGGCGCTAAATGCTAGCTAGACTAAGCGAGCTTATAACCTTATGGCTATATATATAAAGGCTGAGATCGCATAAATTATCCGATGCATAATTAACCTCTGGACCATACGAGGGAATGATCGGAATGCTGGCAAATCATGCGGTATAGAACTAGTCCGCCCAATGCAACAATCAATTGTGTAGTTCAGCAATTATAATGATGAGCATTGACATAGATTTTCAAGATTGATTTCAAGAAAAACAGGCACAGTGAAGGCCAATTATAGCCAGCAAATGATTCTCCTCAGTATAGGCACGATTGAAAACATCAGCCAACAGGCTCACACTTTAGAACGCTCGCTGGATTAACAATAGAGACAATTGCTCAGTTTGTATATTTGTATTAGGAACGCCTCAAATATACTCACAGCACGGGCTAAACACTGGCACTTGATACACACAATTCTTAACAATTGGTTTGATTTAGAATTATTAATGAGAACATTCAGTTTTATGGTTATATTAACCTATAACATGTTCATCAAGGTTAGATTAACCTACTAACGCTCAACGCGCGTTTCTCTGCTGTCACCACAGCAATTTCATCAGGAGCTCATTGATGAGCATTGATGAGAATCATTTGCTGGCTATAATTGGCCTTCATTGTGCCTGTTTTTCTTGAAATCAATCTTGGAAATCTATGTCAATGCTCATCATTATAATTGCTGAATTACACAATTGATTGTTGCATTGGGCGGACTAGTTCTATACCGTATGATTTGCCAGCATTCCGATCATTCCCTCGTATGGTCCAGAGGTTAATTATGCATCGGATAATTTATGCGATCTCAGCCTTTATATATATAGCCATAAGGTTATAAGCTCGCTTAGTCTAGCTAGCATTTAGCGCCGCATTATTCTCTATAATCATTGTATTTATCCATCACTATATGCTATTTAACAGCACAAGATTGTCTTACTCTTACGCTTAATCACAATCATACTCGACAGTTATGGTTTATTATGCCTGGTCAAACTATCTAATTCATAATTGAGTGTTAACAACCATCAAGTGCTCTTGTACACAGACACTCAGTCTGCGGGCGATATAATTGTGGCACTTGCACATCAATCAGATAACTAATTATGCCTGAATAGGCATTCAATTGTTTATATGTCTATCTACCTTAATTGGTCTGAATTTATTTTTGTTACCCCATTTTCGAGAGCCCATTCTTGTTGGATTTTCCCAATATCCCACCTTTTGGGGTTTTGTAATCTCTACCCCTTGAGCCCAATTGGTTTACTGGGTGTTTATTGGTCAATTCATCGCTTTTTGAGCCTCCAGTGTATTAGTCAGAAGTTAGACAGTGAGCGTATTTATATATAATTTTTTGCTCAACTATACAATCTGATGTGATATGTATGTTTATATACCAATCAATTGATGTGTGTTTTTGTAATTGGTGGACGCACCTTTTACCTTCAACTGGTTATATATTCATATTTTTCAATTTCATTTCACTGATAATTTATGTGGGTCAACATTCAATTGACAACTATCTTATTAATCGTCAATTTTAATTGTGTTTATTTAATAAAAGTTTCAATCAAGTTATAGGTTTATTCCCCCTTGGGGGATTTGATTCAATAAATTTTCTGGTGTTTAATCACTATCCTATTCTAATTAACCCTTCCCACGGTGGGTCATCCATCGATTCAATATTGATAAGCCTTCTATGCGGAACAGTATCAAAAGCCTTACTGAAATCTAAATAAGCAATGTCTACTGCACCACCTGTGTCTATTATTTTTGTTACCCAATCATCTCATCCTGTGTTTGGATCCTTTGGATCCGTGAGTTTCCTATATATCTAGAGGTTACGTCCTGCAAGTCGTGGGTGAGGTTATTGCCCGGATCCAGTGTATGGGTACTTGCACTTCTCCTACTCCCCCCCCCTTCTGGTGGGGTCTTGTTTTGACGTCTTTCTGCCTGTTTTACCCCAGCACTGAGTGCTGCCTCATTTCTGGGCCACGAAAGATCGCTGGTGGAGGAACGGGTGACCATGTAGCGTTTTTCACTGTTTCTGTAGTTTTCAAGCCTGTAATACAATATCAGTTTTAATGTATTTTTCAATAAAATAAATAAAAACAAATCAGAATAATTGACTTGTAGTTTCTTTTCATAGCTGGGTGAAGATATGTGACGCTGCACACTGTGTCTCTTACCTCTGCTTCCTTACCTACAATAAATCATTATTACCTTGTTTCAACGTTATTCTTCAGGATATTCTCCTACCTGCGCGCACCTCCAGCTTTCCATGATAACAATATCAGCGTGCGTCTTGTTTTATATCATTCGGGGGAATTCCTGACAGAATTATGTTTGTCTTTGAAATTCCGAGGAGACGTTGTTAAAGTGATTCAGTTTCTCTGAAAAACAAAACAATAACCGTGTGACCTGGGGATCGTTAATAAGTATTTGGTTTTTATGATTCCTTAAAAATTCTTTTTTAATCCAATATGCAAAGCCTGACGTTATACAAGTGATTTGTGATGGACTCTGTAACAGAGCTCAGAACCCCAACTTGGTCACATCCAGGGCAGCCATGAGGGGGTGACAGCCCGTGGCTTGTTCAGGGGCCCACTGGATCCAGCTTCTCTAAATGCCGTAGCCGTAAGAGTAAGAGCCCCCCCATGCCACTCAGGACTGGCCCACAAAGATACCAACAAATTTCCTGGTGGCCAATGGATCAAGGACCAGTAAGAGCACTGTGACACAACACTGATGAAGTGATTAGTATGGTCTGCACCAGGTAGAGGTGAAGTGCGAATGCTCTTCCACCAGCGAACACTTTTTTTCACCTTACTGGACCATGATGGATTTAGCCCACTCACTGTAATATAAGGTAAGCCCCAACCAGTGTAAGAAAGGGGCCCCAAGAATTCTAATGGCAGCTCTGGTCACATCTGCTAATGGCGCTCCTATGCAGGACCCCCGTTCACCCACCAGCAGTCTTTAGTGCCTTTCTCCAGCCCTTAGCTGAAGCTTAAGGATGGGTACAATAAAAGAGCGGTGGTAGCATACCCCAGAAATGAGACAGAACTCAGTGCTGGCGTAAACAGACAGACTTTAATGAATCTTATGAGCTAAATATATATGGTGCAAGGAGGGAACAAGGAGACCAATGGAAGATGACACCCTAGAGTCCCCAGCCGTACCCCCATTTTTATCTCCAGACATGAAACAATAGAGTGCCATGTAATCACAGCCTGAGCATCAGACTGTCTGAATACATTACGAAACGGATACAGACAGCGCAAACAAACAGTAGTCTGACAGAGCAGCAATGTCTGGCAAACAAAGACCACTCAAACCTGTCTCAGCTGTAAAATCAAATTCTATCGTTTGGAAGGGCTGCAGTGACAAACACAGTAATGACAAACCAAATGGTGAGTCTGTAAAGACTTTAACAGAAGCTCACACACTAAAGGTTTCAACACAATTTAACCCTTTACAAGTTCTAATAACCCTTTACCCTTTCAAGATCGGACTGGTAACCCATTGAAGATTTTATACCCGGTTTTTATCCATAAGCTCTGTTAAAAATCGATGGGAGTTTAGTTCACAATATATGGCCAAAAATTGCTTAAGCCTGTCACAGCGCCAATGTATCCCATCAACAGGTCCTATCCTTGTCTCCTAATGACTGCCCTTATGGGAGTAACTGACTTAATGAGGTCAGAATCCTTTCTGGAGCTGCCTGCGATTCAAGGTTAGATAGTACCTGGAAATGAAACACCTGTGACAGGTAGGGGTGCATGCCAGATAGTTGTCAGCTCTTTTCATATAGAATACACCAGGAGGGCAGCGCTCAACCTTAAAGTGCTGCCCTCCCGGTACACACAGTAATGACATCAGAAATAATAACAGTAACATATAAACACAGACAATAACAATATTCACACATAACACAGACACCCTGTACCCTTATAGGTATAGGGTGACTAAGACATAGGAGAGGGCTATGGGAACGAAGACAGGAAAGGCTGTCCTTCATATGCTATTGGTGGTCTTCGAGATGATTGGGGATAAAACCAAGAAGTCATCAATGTACTGGTCAAACAAGTCCCAGAAAATACTGTTATATGAATGCTGGAAAGTGTCAAGGGCATTGCATAAGCTGTGTG
Source organism: Leptobrachium leishanense (assembly GCA_009667805.1). Lineage (NCBI taxonomy): Eukaryota > Metazoa > Chordata > Amphibia > Anura > Megophryidae > Leptobrachium > Leptobrachium leishanense. Next base: position 1,799,637 of record CM019065.1, on the reverse strand, counting down.
TTATACCTACGACAAAAAGCAGTCATATCTTGTACAAAAAGTGGTCTTCCACTCATCCCCTTCTCTGATTCTGAGGAGGATGTAGCCCCCCCCCGAAGCATAGAAAAGGCAGTGGCTGTTTTATATTTTTCGAGGAGGGCAGGAATTAAAGGAAGGGGATATATTAGTTTTTATGGTGATTCAGTGGAGGTGACAATAATCCACACATGGGTGGAGGTCGTCATTTTTCTTACCCTCAGAGATATGCCCCTTGTGAGATTTGGAGGATGAATGAACCTGTTTATCCCTCTTTTTTCTTCATTCTAGCTTTTTATCGGTTTGGTGGGCTATGCACCCACATGGTTTGGCAGAACCTGGTAGTGTCACGTTTCCAGCCCTGAGCCCTATAAGAGAGCTGATCTGGGCCATCTCTTACCCCTGTCTAGCCCACCCCTTTCCACCTTCCACTCCAGGATTTTCCTGCAGTCTGCCAGGTCCTTGACCACCTGACCATAAAGCACTGTATAAGTCAGTCACTCCCGGTCAGCAGTCCTCTGGCATAAGGGTCACTCCTGCAGCCTGTTATTTTGTTCCTGCTTTCAGTATTTTTTTCTGTTGTTTGTCCTTTGTTTATTTGGTTCAGTTTATTTCTGGTTCCCTGTTTCCCTTGTCTGTTTGCCCCTCCATGTGCCTTGTTCTTGCCATTTGGTTTATCCTGATCTGTCTGTTTCTTGCCTGTGATATCTGATATATTGTGTATGACTCTGGCTTCATTCCTGACTACACTCTGGTGTTAATCCTTGCTCTCCTTGATTTTCTTGTGCACCGACTCCTGACTTTGTCTGATTATCTGTTCTGATTCCTGGCTTTGTATGAATATCTGTTCTGGTTCTGATCCCTGGCTTTGTATGAATATCTGTTCTGGTTCTGATTCCAGGCTTTGTATGAATATCTGTTCTGGTTCTGATCCCTGGCTTTGTATGGCTATCCGTTCTGGTTCTGATCCCTGGCTTTGTATGAATATCTGTTCTGGTTCTGATCCCTGGCTTTGTATGAATATCTGTTCTGGTTCTGATCCCTGACTTTGTATGAATATCCATTCTGGTTCTGATCCCTGGCTTTGTATGACTATCTGCTCTGGTTCTGATCCCTGGCTTTGTATGAATATCTGTTCTGGTTCTGATCCCTGGCTTTGTATGAATATCTGTTCTAGTTCTGATTCCTGACTTTGTATGAATATCTGTTCTGGTTCTGATCCCTGGCTTTGTATGGCTATCTGTTCTGGTTCTGATCCCTGGCTTTGTATGAATATCTGTTCTGGTTCTGATCCCTGGCTTTGTATGAATATCTGTTCTGGTTCTGATTCCTGGCTTTGTATGAATATCTGTTCTGGTTTCTAACTTTGGCTCTTGTTCTTTCACTACATCTCTGGATTTGCCTTTCTTGTCCTTTTTAATGCTATGTGCTTCACTCAGCAGTAGTAGAACCCATCCTTAATTTAGGGACAGCCATCTAAGGACTGGTTGGAATTTCCTCATATGCTGCTGGGTGCCTGTCTATTTGGTTCTCCCCTTAACCCCTGCCCTTCCTGATGTTCAGTGGTTTGTCTTTTCTGCTGCTTTCCTTGTGCAACTGTGGGGTTCTTCATGTCCAGTTTGCCTGTTATGCAGCCAGCAGCACTCCTTCCTTTTGGGCTATCAGCACCGAATTTGGGCCCCACCTTGGCTCACGCCGGGTTCCCCCGTGGCAGTTAGTAAATTGATGGCACAGTCGTACTTGTCTTGTGGTAGAATCTTTTGGACCCCATTTCATTAAAGTCATCTGTGACTTCAGAGTAGCAGGTGATAAGGGAAACTTCTGTAATTATCAAGGGTTGTGTCAGTGGTGCATACTGTATGTAATTCTGCTGTGGACCAGAAGCACAGTTTCTGCCCCTCTCATGTCTTGGCCAATAGGCAAATTCTTCACTCCATGAGTCCTTCCACTTCCTTATTCCCTCCCGTGTTGTGTTGATTTTTTTTTTGCTTTTCACTATGTTCTTGATTCCTGATTCTCTGATTACTCTGGTGTTGCCCACTGACATTCATCCTGACTCTTCTGATTTCTCCACTGCCTGGATTTTGGCTTTGTTTTGTGACTGTGTACCTCTTTAATCCTGACCGCAGCTTGTGACCTCAACATTGTGTATCTCTCTTATCTTTTGACCTTTGCTTCCCTGGTCGTTTCTATCTTAACCATTATAAGGAATGGTTCCCTGCAGGAGTCCTTTGTTTTCGTGGTTACATTTGTGTGTTCAGTACGCTCCACCATGCCAACTGTAGATGCCAATTTGAATTTCACTTAATTCACATTAAATTTAATTTTTATTGACCACAAAGAGGAATTTTTTGTTAGGTGGAGCCACTTTGACTTTTTGATGGTCCTTAACCCCTTCACTCCTGAAATCGAGATAACTCATTGTGACAGATCTCAGTACCCCAACAAGGTCACATCTGCCAATGCCACTTCCTTGCAGGACCCCCGTATTCTACTCAGGCAGACTCCCGCGCCTCCCTCCAGTCCTCAGATGAAGCTCAAGGATCGGGACACATAAGGAGTCCCCTAGCATCCCCCAGAAATAAGACTAGGCTGTAGATCTGAAGTCTTTCAGGGTTAAAATAGAACTGGTTTAATCAGGGGACAAACACACATACATTTATACATCCCACATGGGTCAATTACATACACAACCCCGCCTAGAAACCGCTAGGGGGACCCAACCAGACCGAAACAGATAATTGGACAAACATTTGCCTTTTGGAAATTGAAACATAATTAGATTAGGGACAGACAGTTTAAATTAAATACTACTTAACATTTCTAAAGAGGAAGGACAATGGGACTAGATAATAGACAATAGCATTCTTGCATAATCACAGATTACACCAACATCCTGCACACAAGAGGGTAATGGGCTAATATTGATTATGAGTCCTGCACCCTACTAATATGCCTCCTTGCCAAAGCACCCACATCTAAAATGACTTATGACACACTTGTGTCTTCAAAGGCACCATCCCAAGCTATCTTGATCTGGAGATGAGCAGGACAAAGCAAATTAAATTTGTTTGTTGCAAACAAAGTTCACTAACTTTTGGCCTCCATAAGGTGCCCTCAATGTTTTGGCCCTGTGGACATCATGCCCAAGGTGTTAAAAGTGGTTAAAATCGTCTGGGAATGTCTTGACATATCAGTCTTTCGCCCCGCGGACACGGAGGCACGAGCTGCAGTTCTACCAGCAGTAACTCCTTTTGTCCAATGCATGGCTACATCTCCCTGACAATAGTTTATTACAGTAAAGAATACACTGGGAATATTCCCAAATATTTCTTACTGTATTAATTAAAAACGATTTCCCCATTGGAAAATGACTTTGTAGTGAAGGGCATATGGCACTTTTATGATGATTTTGATGTGTTATTCTATTATAGGCGCTTTTGTTTTGTACACTTCTATGGTTTGGCTATTGCCACACTGCCCCTTATAATTTTCTTAAATATTCTTACAGTATTTGAATTTTCCTTTAATTACTTCATTCTAATTTTGATTAATTATAATAATTACGCCTTTAATTTAATTTATTTTACACGCACTATAATATATATAATTTTTTTTGTCTTTTTGCTCTTTATTTGTCTCTCTCTTTAGCGGACACCGTTGAAACTACAAGAAATAAAAACAAATAATGTTCAAAATATGCATAAACACACAGGCCTTACGAGTCTCTCAATGCAAAATGAACGCGTCTTGCCAACAGAAATATAATAAATCCACTTACATCATTAACAGATCACATTGTGCATGTAAAGGGATATAAAACATCATTATACACAATATAAAACATTTACTGAGGTGAATTACCGTGTGCGCCTCTAGACCACATGCAGATAAGATCTTTTGAAGATTTTTTTTATAATTTTTTTGTCAAAATTGTTCCTCTGCTATGCAATGTATTTTCGTAATATTCACAGTCATTGGAGTTCGGAATGTTGCAGAATTTAGGGTAAAGCATTGCAGAATTTACACACTTTCTACAGTAGATTTTGATAATGTTCAACTCATTTTTTATTCATTTATTTTTTCAAATCCCCTGCTAGTGCAGCCTGTGAGATTCGTTTCACGTCCCGCAAGAAGTCATTATTTAAATGATGTAAGCACCTCTTCTCCTACAAAAAAAACCCTCTGGGGAGGGAGAGAAGCTTCTCGTTTTGTATAAATACAGGTGAAAAATAATTTGCGTTAATAAATTAGGCTTGTGCACCGATTTTTTTTTTTTCAGTTCGATTCGGTTCGATTTTTCGGATGTTTAAACTTTTCGATTCGGCTCGTTTCGACCGATTTCTGTTTCAATTCGGTTCAGCTCGACTCGTTTTTCGTCTACATATTTTTCAGAATATCGACCATTTTTCGTATTTTCGTGTCACTTTGCTCGTTTTTTGTATCGACTTTTCGTAATTTCTGAAATTTTCGTTTTTCGGAATTATACATGTTTTCGGAATATCGACCGTTTTTCGTATTTTCGTGTCACTTTGCTCGTTTTTTGTATCGACTTTTCGTGATTTCGGAAATGTTCGTTTTTTTCGGAACGTCTGTTCTCCTCGTTTCAAAGCACTAAATTTCGATTTGACACATTTCAAGTCCATTCGAAAATTCCGAAAATATTTCGTTTCGGCTCGGAAAACTTTTCGGATCTGCCATTTTCGTATCTAAAAATTTTCAGAAATTCGGCCGCATCCGAAAACACGAATCGGGAAATTTTGTGAAAATTCCGAAATTCCGAAACCCGAAACGCACATCCCTATAATAAATACATAAATCTCATGGCTTGGATCCATGGTCTTGGGTACAGGCAGGTTTCCGGAGAATAAGAGAACATGAAATAATGTGCAGAATACATGTCTTGTAAACATCCTGGAGATTTCAGAACATGGTGAGATTTTTCGCAACTTTCTATAATTATAAATTAAATTCATAAAAAGCAACAAACACTTAGATAATTCAACATAAGCCACAATGTGTAAAATTATTGGTTTTATTGTCTGAATAAATTAAAGGGTTTTAGTATTTAGATGTATCAGGTTCCTCACTAATCGGTGTTGTTACGTCCACCTCTCGTTGACGCATTGAGACGTAAACAGAGGCAGACGAAGTTTCATCAATATAAAATGAAATAGTCGGGCTCTCCAGGACTTTTAAAATGTCATTAGTTTTATTCCCTAAATCAGAATTTGTCAAACAGAAGTCAGAATAGTTATTTTACCAACATTCCAAAATACGAATTAGTGTGATACGAAAAATATAACGAAGCAAAACAACAACAAATCGAAAAACATAACAAAGTGAAAAAAATACCAAAACGACACGAAATAATACATAAAGAATCGCTTCATTTTGTTTCATTACTCCAGCAATTACTTCTCAATTCCCTATATCACTATCAGGGTTATTCAAAGAGCAACGAACTGGCCTTGAAATGTCACCGAACTGTGAATTTCCCCGTACATTGCATTTTGGGGCCATTGGTGAATTGCCTGCACGTACAGTGCCTGTCCGGCGGCAGTGAAATACGGTGGCTGTTCTACGGCAGTGAATCCGCCATAGAGAAGCAATGGTTGTTAATCTAGTCACATTGAACAGCAGAGAAATGTCAGTGAAATGCCCTGATGTTCAGTGGTTTCATTCGACAGGTTTAATCAGGAGAATCCCATAGGTTTCAATGTTAAAAAATATCTAATAAACCGTTTATTGTTTTCATTTGCAGCAAAAAGTCTATTTATTGATTATTTTTTTTAGGATCTTTTAGGCATTTTTAATGATTTTTTTGTCAAATTTTTTTTCAGTTTTTTTTTTAACCGTTTTTTCTGTAAAAGACCTTTTTATTATCATTCATTGGATCTTATGTGTAAATTCCAGGCATGTTCATTCAGCATTTTTTTTTTGAAAACAGCATTTAAATTTTGACACTTACAATCATATTGTGTTTTTTTTACCTCGTTCGTCAGCTTGTCGGCTTTTTCCGGCAGCTGGTCTACGCTGTGATCGGCGGCTCCGCAGCTTTTTCTGACGTGTTCGTGGTGTTTTTTTTACGGTGATTCTGGCTTGGTGGGTTTTTGGCAGGTGGTCAGGGGTTTTAATTGGGTTTTCCCTGCACTCCGGGGACCCTGTGGTGCTTGCTGAATTCACCGCAGGGTGGGGAACTTTGATTCCCCGAAGTGGTGGGAAGTGCGTGGAACGAGAGAGCACTAAAATGGCGAAACATTTGGGTGAGCTCTGAATAACCCTGTGTGTGTTTTTCTAGCCATTTGTCTTCCTATCTATCTATACTCATCTAGTTATCTCTACATCACTATTTGTTTATCCAGCCATTTATCTATCGATATATCGTAACGATCCAAAACGAAACAATATAACAAAACGATATGAAACTATATAGTAAGCAAACAATAACAATCCAAAACATGATAATTCTGCTTCTGACAATCCCTCTAGTGTTCCTCCCCTTCCTTTTTATCTCAAGTACTTACATACACATCACCCTCGCCATCCTTCGTATCTCCACCACCACCGGCAGACAGAAAGCCTTCTCCACCTGAAGCTCCCACCTCACCGTGGTCTGTCTGTATTACGGCACTCTGGTATATAATTACTTGGTTTTGTCTCACGCAGAATTTTTGGGGTTGAAGAACCTGGTGTCTGTGCTTTTTACCGTAGTGACTCCTTTGCTGAATCCCATCTCGTATGGCCTGAGGAACGGGCAGATCCGAGACGCCGTAATAACCTTCATCTTGAAGATAAAGAGAAGCAGAATGTAAATTAAACTGAATGGAGACCTCTTGGTCTGTACATGACCACCAGTAGAGACGCATCTATCTATAGATCGAAATCATTACAAGGGGGAAAAGCTTTATCGTCCAAGTGTGTTTTATTACAGCATTATGTATGTGGGTATATGTTATGTCTGCCATGTGTTACAAGTATTGTTGTATTAATACCCAAACAATGGAACTTCTAAGATAGATCAATATGTAGAATACACTGACATTCCTTCCAAAATGTCATACTCCAAGAGTCCAAACTAGGAATGGGTTCTTGGATTGATTGCTTGGCCACCTAGAACGTGACACCATTGGGGTACGGCATGGCTTTGTCACCCAGGTATTTTGGAAGTGGCCCCTTAGATAGAAACACAATACAAACCACTAAGATGACCAAGTTATATAATAGATTAAAGAATATTAATGCTCTCGGCACACGAGTGGTGATTAATAGAGAACTTAGCGCATGAGAGGAAAAGAGGAGATAAAAGAGAGACATGGAGGATATGACATCAAGGGGTGGGATTGACCCCATTCGCACCGGGGCCATTTCAACCATGTACTGAGCTCATTTTCAACATATTTTGCTCATCATGTTTACACGTTACATAAAGTCAAGATTTTATTGTAAAACCTTCACACATTATATATTGTTTTTTTCAGCAGACTCGGCAAATTTAAAATATCTCATTATATATAGAAATATGCTTTAAAACAGGGCCGTCAAACTTTTCTGAGCAACAACTCCCATGATTCCCTGGCCATCTTTTGCAATGAAGGAATTCTGGGAGTTGTAGGCATTACCATCTGGGGGCGGTGAGTTTGTCAGCTCTGTTTTGCTGCTTTGGAAGATCCTGTAGGACGCACTCAGGACCTTAAAAAAGCGTAAATTTATTAAGGTTCCATTAAAAAATTACAAGAAAAAAACGATATTGCGGCCCCGAGAGGACTTTATCAAGGTTACAGTACACATTTGAGTCAACATTTATATAAGCAAAGAAAAAGGGGGTCGAAACATTGTTTTTTTTGTTTTTTTAAAGGAACCTTAATATATTTAAAATTTTCTAAATCTTAGATTGTAAGCTCTTGAGCAGGGTCCCCCCTCCTACGGTTCTGTGTGTTGAACCTGTATGTATTTTTGTTATTCAGCCTCTCCCATTGTACAGCGCTACGGAACTTGTTAACGCTTTATAAAAACTTGTAACTGTAACTGAGTGCGTTCTGCAGGATCTTCTAAAGAATATATATATTAGGACCAGGCACCAGGGTGTACTATTTTTATGCTTTTCTATACATCCTGGAAGGCGAGTGCTGACCTACAGCCAAAGGAAATTATATATCCTTACAAAATGAGATTCTCCTGATTAAACCCGTCGAATAAAACCAGTGATGTCACAAGGGGGGCGGGGGTGCGGCAAGCACCGGGTGACACCAACCCTAGTGACGCCACTGAATGAAACCACTGAACATCAGGGCATTTCACTGCCATTTCTCTGCTGTTCAATGTGAATAGATTAACCATTGCTTCTCTATAGGGTTTTCACTGCTGCCGAACAGACACCGTACTTGCTGGCAGTTCGGCAAAATTTGATGAACTGCCTGCACTCTGAATAAACTAATGGCCCCGAAACGTCACCGTACGGGGAAATTCCCTATTTGGTGACATTTCGGGCCCAGATCAGCTCTCTCTGAATAGCCCCTATATTGTGACAGAGTGCTTGGGTTCGGTAACAGAATGTCTGGGAGAGTAATCGAGGTAAGGTATTTAGGATCCAGAATCCTGCATGGCCTCTATCCTCTTGCAAATGTGTTGCCAATTAATTAATTAACAGGTAAATTCTCGGGCTGCCGACTCCTGAAAAGAAGTGTTTAATCAGACGGCTGGGAGTAGTAACACTTCTAGGAAAAAGTGTGATTTTATTTTGCTTATTAGATTATGTTCCCTGGATAGTCAGGATCGCGGTGCAGTAAGTGATCTAATTTGAGCTAGGATTTTGTTTTCTTTAATCACCTGCAATAGTGATTCAAAGCCAAGTGCAGCGTTTGTTTATATGGGAATAAAAGACCTCTCATTTGCACAACTTCAAGTCTGTGGCTGTTTATACCCTAGGGGACCGTGCTGTTTGGCTGAAACCAACAGGGTTATTCAAAGAGAGCCGATCTGGCCCCGAAATGTAACCGGACACTGAAATTCAGCGAACGGTGACATTTCGGGGCCATTCGGCTATTCAGAGAGCATACGGTGCCTGTTCGGTGCCTGTTCGAGTGAAATCCCATAGAGAAGCACTGCTTCGTCTATTCAGAGAACAAACCCAGCAGTGAAAAGTTGCCGAATTGTCCTGCTGTTCATTGGTTTCATTCGACAGGTTTATTCAGGATAATCCCATAGGCTTCAATGTTAAAAATATTCCCGTTTTAATTTAATATCTATTAAACCGTTGATTATAATATTCTGCAGTAAAGAGTCTCTTTTTTTATAGATTTTTTTAGGATCTTTCAGGCATTTTTTGAAAAAAAATTGCAAACATTTTTTTCCGGTTTTTTTAAAATAGTTTTTTCTTTTTTCTGTAACAGCCCCTTTTATTATCATTCATTGGATTTTATGTGTAAATTCCAGTCATTTTCGTGCAGTAGTTTTTTTTGCAAACAGTGTTTCACTTTTCAAACATTCAAGCGTACTGTTTTTTTTTTCACCTCCTTTGTCTGCGTGTCGAGTTTTTACAGCGGCTGCTCTGCGCTGTGATCGGCGGCTAGTCGGGTTTCTCCGGCGTGTTCGGCGGGGTTAATCCAGCTGTTTCTGCGGGTTTCGGTGAGTGTTCGGCGGGATTGCAGCGGCTTTTCCCTGCACTACAGGGGCCCTGTGGCGCTTGCTGAATACACCACAGGGTCGGCAAAATAGGATTACCGAATCACCCCAAAGAGCAGGGAACGAAAAGTCACCGAACGTGCAGTGACTTTTCGATACTCTTTGAATAACCCTGCAAGTATCCCAAGTGGTTGCTGTATCACAATACATATATATAGTATATATAAAATAACAAGACCTCTGCACCCAAAATCTTCAAAGAATACATACTCGAATACTCTGCTGCACTGCCGTCCACAATAACATGCAGAAGTATCACACATCAGTCTTCTCTTTCAATAAATGTAAAAGATTATTTAATATCTTAATTACAAAACTTTCATTAAAACCAAAGATTTCCTTGTGTGACATGGCTGCAATATACCGTCAGGTCCAGAAATATTGGGACATGGACACAATTGTAACATCTTTGGCTCTATACACCACCACAATGGAGTTGGAATGAAACAAACACAATGTGCTATAACTGCAGACTGTCAGCTTTAATTTGAGGGTATGTACATCCAACTCAGGTGAACGGTGTAGGACTTACAGCAGTTTGCAGATGTACCTCCCACTTGTTAAGGGACCAAAAGTAATGGGACTATTGGCTTCTCAGCTGTTCCATGGCCAGGTGTGTGATATTCCCTCATTACCCCAATTACAATGTGCAGATAAAAGGCCCAGAGTTCATTTCAAGTGTGCTATTTGCATTTGGAATCTGTTGCTGTCAACTCTCCAGATGAGATCCAAAGAGCTGTCACTATCAGTGAAGCAAGCCATTATTAGGCTAAAGAAACAAAACAAACCCATCAGAGAGATAGCAAGAACATTAGGTGTAGCCAAAACAACTGTTTGGAACATTCTCAAAAAGAAGGAACGCACCGGTGAGCTCAGCAACACCAAAAGACCTGGGAGACCACTGTGGTGGATGACCGAAGAATTCTTTCCCTGGTGAAGAAAACACCCTTCACAACAGTTGGCCAGATCAAGAACACTCTCCAGGAGGTAGGTGTTGTGTGTCAAAGTCAACAATCAAGAGAAGACTTCACCAGAGTGAATACAGAGGGTTCACCACAAGATGTAAACCATTGGTGAGCCTCAAAAACAGGAAGGCCAGATTAGAGTTTGCCTAACAACACCTAACAAAGCCTTCACAGTTCTGGAACAAGATCCTATGGACAGATGAGACCAAGATCAACTTGTACCAGAGTGATGGGAAGAGAAGAGTATGGAGAAGGAAAGGAACTGCTCATGATCCTAAGCATACCACCTCATCAGTGAAGCATGGTGGTGGTAGTGTCATGGCGTGGGCATGTATGGCTGCCAATGGAACTGGTTCTCTTGTATTTATTGATGATGTGATGCTGATAAAAGCAGCAGGATGAATTCTGAAGTGTTTGGGGCAATATTATCTGCTCACATTCAGCCAAATGCTGCAGAATTCATTGGACGGCGCTTCACAGTGCAGATGGACAATGACCCAAAGCATACTGCAAAAGCAAGCAAAGAGTTTTTGAAGGGACTGAAGTGGAATGTTATTCAATGGCCAAGTCAATCACCTGACCTGAATCCCATTGAGCTGCATTTCACTTGCTGAAGACAAAACTGAAGGCAAAATGCCCCAAGAACAAGCAGGAACTGAAGACTGTTGCAGTAGAGGCCTGGCAGAGCATCACCAGGGATGAAACCCAGCGTCTGGTGATGTCTATGCGTTCCAGGTCAGACAAACGCAGTATCAATGTGCGTTTAGCAGCACTAAATCATGGCCGTGCTAGCAGCAAATTACGTCCAATGCCGGGCAGCATACGAAGAACGGCCGCACAAAAGTGCAGCTGCGCAACGCAAGTGGCAAACGAACGCATTTTTTCGAGAACGTGAAACCGCTAGTACTGATGTACAGAGTGCACTGCGTCCGCTAGCAGCGTGTGTGCGTGATTAGGAGACGTCAGACACTGCTAATGTCCGGCCAACATAACGTCCAGACGCAAAAAGTGTTTTATTGATGATCCGTACAAAATCACGGACGAAGTGCGCATCGTATGACCGCTATTGCGTATTCCGTAAAATGCGTTAGTCTGACCCTAGCCTTAGTGCTGCTAAACGCACGTTGATACTGTGTTAGTCTGACCCCAGCCTAAATGCTGGACGTATAAACTCTGGACGTATAAACTCTGGACGTATAAAAGCTGGACGTATAAACGCTGGACGTATAAAAGCTGGACGTATAAATGCTGGATGTATAAAAGCTGGACGTATAAATGCTGGACGTATAAGGCTGGGGTCAGACGAACGTAGTTTTCACGTCCGTGATTGCGCCCAAAAGTACGTCCGTGATAGCATGACAGAAAGCCCATTGGAGCCCGACACACACAAAGTACGTCCGCACTGAACTGCGGATGCACAACGGCCGCAGCCCACGGACGCAAGGCAGGCAAGAACGTACAACCCCTAGAACAGCCGTACAGAGTGCACTGCGTCCGCCTAGCGGCCTGTGTGCGTGAGGAGGAAACGTCAGATGCACATGTTTTACGGCCTATACATAACGTCCAGACTGCAGAAACTTCCGGGGTGGCTGGAGTATTCTGGACGCTGGGGAGTGTGTTGTGGACGTTGGGGAGTGTGTTGTGGACGCTGGGGAGTATTTTGTGGACGCAGGGGAGTATTTTGTGGATGCTGGGGAGTGATCTGTGGACGCAGGGGAGTGATTTGTGGATGCGGCAGGTGACATGGACGTGGAGCGAATTATCACCGAAGTGGGGGAGCACCCTGAATTGTGGGGCACTGCCAGCGAACATTATAAGGATAAGACCCGTAAGACAGATGCATGGGCAGCAGTGGCGAGGGCGGTGTACCCTGCATATGACACATGGTCTGATCACGAACAGAAAGTGCAGAGTGAGTATATGATTATTTAATTCATAATCAAAAGCATATTAAATAGAAAATAAATGTAACTGACAAATGGATTTATGAATGTCACATGTCAAATGCTCCCCATCTGCCAGGGCACCTCACCAGCTTCGCTAGTGATATAGGTTGCCAGGGCATCGCGATACCTGCTACTGTGTCGATTCACAGGCATGACATCATCATTAATGAATTCCTCCATACCAATAACAGACAACGAGTCATCCAAGTTAAATCCATCCCTCCCACGAACAAAATTATGCAACACACAGCAGCATTTCACTATATCTACACAAAAATCTACTTACACATCTAGCGGCCTATGAAATATCCTCCACTTGTTGCTCAGTATGCCAAAGCTACACTCGACATACCGTCTCGCCCGCGACAGCCTGTAATTAAACACCCGCTTCTTCACAGTCAGGTGTGTCCCTGAGTATGGTCGCAGGAGATGTGTGGACAGGCCGAATGCCTCATCCCCCACAAAGGCATAGGGGACTGCCACGTCTGTGCCAGGCAAAGGTGTGGGTCTGGGGATGTTCAGGGTCACACTCTCTATTCCATTCCACAGTGTGGAGTTCATGAACAGTGTGGAGTCAGATTCCTTCCCGTATGACCCCACATCCACACAGACAAAATAATAGTTGGCATCTGCGACTGCCAGTAGGCCAATTGAAAAAAAATGTTTATAATTGTGATACAGTGAGCCACTCTGCAGTGGCTTCACTATGCGGACATGTTTCCCATCCACGGCCCCCAGGCAGTTTGGGAAGTTCCCTCTGTCCAGGAATCCATCAGCAATTCGTGCCCATGACTCGTCCGTGGGTGTTAGCATACATTCCTCCCTCATCGTGTCCCATATTGTCTGGCACACCTTGCGAACGATCTCTCCCGCTGTAGATCTGCCAACACGGAAATTATAATGCAGGTCCTTCAGACTGCATCCACTGGCAAGATACCTATGGAAAAAACAAAATGCGTGTTATGATCACATTGCATGAACCGCACCTAATATAATTCTTCTGTTTTGCAGTGCGTGAGGTCATCGTGAAATGGAGGACGGTCAGGGATAATTATACGCGGGTCCTCAAAAAATATGCAGAATTGGCACGCTCTGGATCTGTGGCGAGGAGGGGTCGCAGTTATGTATATGCCGAGCAGCTCTCATTCCTGCGATGGACCCTCAAACCACGACCTATGGCAAGCAGCATCGATGTCCCGTCAACATCCGGGGCACAGCGAGACGTCATGCCATGTGGTTCAGCCACCTGCTCTGAAGATGTGGAACAGGGTGGAGGCGAATCGCATTTGGAGGAGGAGGATACCGCTGCACAGGAGCCAGATACTGCAAAATCGGACACCACTAGACCGGCGCCCAAGAGGAGAAGGCCACCGGGTACAGAGTTCGAGCATGCCATGGTGACATTTATAGATGCTCACCAACCAGCACCACCACCTCCACAATGCCGCTTCTGGGACGATGATGACATGACCTTCCACCATTTGTGTCTGCCCATGTTGCACCAGATGAGCCTGGCTCAGAAGATGGAGTACCGCCGGCGAACTTTGGACACCTTCAACGACATTTTGAGCCGCCCACCAGTACCACCTGTGCCTCGCAGTGGTGTGGCCCACACACAATATGCCGGTGGTTATTACCGGCAGCCACAGCCACGACATCAACCCATATCCCCCGGTGCAAGGTCACAACCACCCCCTGGGTCAGAGTACTACCAAGGTCACATGCCCGGTCCTTATGACCGAGATCCTCAATATGAGGATTTGTAGCTTTCTGTCCTTGTCATACCTGTTTCTTCTATGCGTTGTAAGCCTATGTTTTCCCTGTATTTGCCACATGTTCGTGGCCTCTGTCATTTTCCTTTTATATATTTTATGTTCATGAACATATGGTGTGTATTCATTCTTTGTTTTGGAATTTACATTATTGTGCATGAAACACAGATTTTTATGTCATTGTTGGCGGTGTCATGCATTATTGAGTACGTGTGATGATATGCGATGCGCATGTGTGTGTGTGTATGCATGTGCGAGTGGGCATATCACTACACACGGACAATGTGGGCTCTGAACACCGAGCACATGTCTGCTGACTGGCAGGGAAGTCGTGAATGCTGGTGTTTGATGGTACTTACCGCAACGTGATGACCAGCATCTCCTCTGGTGGTATGGCGTCCCTCATGTTTGTGTCCCTCTTCATCAATGGCTCACGTACCTTCAACAACAGTTCGTCGAACCAGGGGATGGACATCTGCAGGTAGTTGAAGAACTTTGCCGGGTCCCTCTCTCGCAGTGGCCTGTACAGCGTCGCGAAGTGGCCATGTGTGTGTCTGGCAGCGTTGATGGGATGAACCCATGATCGCCGTTGTCGCTTGTTCCTGAGGTACAGGTAGCCCGTAGCGGTGAACACAAATACTTGAACTGCATCCATCTTGGGGAAACCCACCATCCACAATATGGCTTCTTTATACCCTTATACCCTTTTTCCCTCGTTTTCTTCAATCTGCAATTAATTTGGTTACTCATATTTCACTTTTTCATATTGATCCGTGAAGAATCACGGACGTGATCACGGACTGTGTGGCCACTACTGCGTCTTCCGTACTAACGTACATCCGTACTGCACAGACGCACAGTTCGTACAAAATGCGCTCTTCTGACCCTAGCCTAAAAGCTGGACGTATAAATGCTGGACGTATAAATGCTAGATGTATAAATGCTGGACGTATAAATGCTGGACGTATTAGGCTAGGGTCAGACTAAGGCATTTTTCGCGTTGTCCGTGAAAAAGTGCGTTCGAACGGATGGACGCATTTTTTCACGGAATACGCGATAGCGGTCATACGATGCGCATTTTCATCCGTGATTTTGTACGGATCATCAATAAAACACTTTTTGCGTCTGGACGTTATGTTGGCCGGACGTGTGCAGCGTCTGACGTCTCCTAATCACGCACACACGCCGCTATGCGGCCGCAGCGCACTCTGTACGTCAGTAGTAGCGGTTCTACGTTCTTGCAAAAATGCTTTCGTTTGCCACTTGCGTTGCGCTGCTGCACTTTTGTGCGACCGTTCTTCGTATATTGCCCGTCATTGGACGTCATTTGCTGCTAGCACGGCCGTGATTTAGGCTAGGGTCAGACTAACGCAGTATTAACGTGCGTTTAGCAGCACTAAATCACGGCCGTGCTAGCAGCAAATTACATCCAATGCCGGGCAATATACGAAGAACGGCCGCACAAAAGTGCAGCAGCGCAACGCAAGTGGCAAACGAACGCATTTTTGCAAGAAAGTAGAACCGCTAGTACTGATGTACAGAGTGCGCTGCGTCCGCTAGCGGTGTGTGTGCGTGATTAGGAGACGTCAGATGCTGCTAATGTCCGGCCAACATAACGTCCAGACACAAAAAGTGTTTTATTGATCCGTTCAAAATCACGGACGAAAATGTGCATCGTATGACCGCTATCGCGTATTCCGTGAAAAAATGCGTCCATTCGTTCGAACGCACTTTTTCACGGACAACGCGAAAAATGCGTTAGTCTGACCCTAGCCTAAGTCTGACCCTAGCCTTAGTGCTGCTAAATGCACGTTAATACTGCGTTAGTCTGACCCTAGCCTAAATGCTGGACGTATAAATGCTGGACGTATAAATGCTGGACGTATAAATGCTGGACGTATAAATGCTGGACGTATAAATGCTGGAAATATAAATGCTGGACGTATAAATGCTGGACGTATAAATGCTGGACGTATAAATGCTGGAAATATAAATGCTGGACGTATAAATGCTGGGCGTATAAATGCTGGACGTATAAATGCTGGACGTATAAATGCTGGGCGTATAAATGCTGGACGTATAAATGCTGGACGTATAAATGCTGGGCGTATAAATGCTGGGCGTATAAATGCTGGGAGTGTAAATGCTGGACGTATAAATGCTGGACGTATAAATGCAGGATGTATAAATGCAGGATGTATAAATGCTGGGAGTGTAAATGCTGGACGTATAAATGCTGGACGTATAAATGCAGGATGTATAAATGCAGGATGTATAAATGCTGGGAGTGTAAATGCTGGACGTATAAATGCTGGACGTATAAATGCAGGATGTATAAATGCTGGGAGTGTAAATGCTGGACGTATAAATGCTGGACGTATAAATGCTGGACGTATAAATGCAGGATGTATAAATGCAGGATGTATAAATGCTGGACGTGTAAATGCAGGATGTATAAATGCAGGATGTATAAATGCTGGACGTGTAAATGCAGGATGTATAAATGCAGGATGTATAAATGCTGGACGTGTAAATGCAGGATGTGTAAATGCTGGATGTGTAAATGCTGGACGTATAAATGCTGGACGTATAAATGCTGGAGGTATAAATGCTGGACGTGTAAATGCTGGACGTGTAAATGCAGGATGTGTAAATGCAGGATGTATAAATGCAGGATGTATAAATGCTGGACGTGTAAATGCTGGACGTGTAAATGCTGGACGTGTAAATGCAGGATGTATAAATGCTGGGCGTATAAATGCTGGACGTGTAAATGCAGGATGTGTAAATGCTGGATGTGTAAATGCAGGATGTATAAATGCTGGACGTGTAAATGCAGGATGTATAAATGCAGGATGTATAAATGCTGGACGTGTAAATGCTGGACGTGTAAATGCAGGATGTGTAAATGCTGGATGTGTAAATGCAGGATGTATAAATGCTGGGCGTATAAATGCTGGACGTGTAAATGCTGGATGTGTAAATGCTGGATGTGTAAATGCAGGATGTATAAATGCTGGGCGTATAAATGCTGGACGTGTAAATGCTGGACGTGTAAATGCTGGACGTGTAAATGCAGGATGTATAAATGCTGGACGTGTAAATGCTGGATGTATAAATGCAGTCCGTTTGACCATGTTCCATCACTCACACACAAACGAACGCATTGACGTATTTTTTCACGGAATGTGCAAAAACGGTCAGACGACGCGCATTTTCGGGTGTGATTTTGTACGGATCGTCAATAAAACTCTTTTTGCGTCTGGACGTTATGTAGGCCGGACATTAGCAGCGTCTGACATCTCCTAATCACGCAAACACGCCGCTATGCCGCAGCTGCGCACTCTGTACGTCAGTACTAGCGGTTCAGCGTTCTCAGAAAAATGCGTTCAAATTCCACTTGCGTTGCACGCCGGACTTTTGTGCGGCCGTACATCGTATATTGGCCGTCATTGCCCGTCATCTGCTGCTAGTGCGGCCGTAATTATGTGCGCCAGAACGCACGTTAAAAGTGCGCTGGTCTGACCCCAGCCTAACCTGCGTCCGTTTGCCGCGTCCGTTGTGCGTCCCCACTTCTGTGCGGACGTACTTCGTGTGTGGGTCTCTATTGATCATAATTGTATGCTAACACGGACGTTAAAATGTGTGGCAACACGGACGTGATCAATGCGCTCCTCTGACCTGAGCCTTATAGTGGATATTTATTCCATCAAAGTCATCATTTGGGTTTGGACAGGAATGATATTAATGGTAAATACATTATCTACACAATTATATACTGAATAATAATAATATTACATTCACCCTCCATGCGATCTCATGTTTACATATAAAATAATATTTACTTTATCCTCTATAATATTTTTATTTCTTGTTCTGTTTAATTAATAATTAAATGATAATTGCCGCATTCCTCCCAGATTATTATTTTTCTGTAGCATTAAATGTATAATATAAGAAGATATACAGATAACGTCCTGAGCTCCCATGAGATACTTATCATACTTGGGAATTATCCCTGGTGTAGCCTCACCGGGATTCTCCATTTATGTTTTACAGATAAAGAGGACGCGGTGCTGCCGGTGTGAGCGTATTGCTCGATCAGGCGCTGCCATGCTACCATTACGTGAAGCCAACCAAGAGAAAAAACATCTTAACGTCGAATCGTCGATACCATGGTTGGTGTTTCTCCGTCTGACACATTTAAAATGTAATCGTACAAAGGGTTAAAGTGCTGCATCGCATTCTGGGTGGGCATGATGTAGCCTGGAACCCAGGTGATCTTGCAGGGGGGGGGGTAAAACCACATTTTAAATATTAAATATTCCGATTTTAACAAAAACACTTAATGGGCTATTCATTAAGAGCAGAACTTGCCACCGAATTGCGCCGAACAGCGAATTTCCCCGTACGGTGCGATTTTGTGGCAATTTGTATGTTCATCATGGGGGTTTTACAGAGAGATCCGAAATATGGCCGAAATGCTACCAGACACAGAATTTTGGTGAACGGGGACATTTTGGGGCCATTCGGCTATTCAGAGAGCAGGTAGTTCGCCAAATCTTGGCGAATTGCCTGCACATATGGTGCCTGTTCGGTGCCTGTTCGAGGATAGTGAAATTCCCATAGAGAAGCAATGCTTCGTCTATTAAGAGAACACAAACTAGCAGTGAAAAGTTGCCGAATTGTCCTGCTGTTCGGTGGTTTCATTCGTCAGGTTTATTCAGGGGAATCCCATAGGCTTCAATGTTAAAAATATTCCCGTTTTAATCCAATATCTAATAAACTGTTCATTATTTTATTCTGCAGCAAAAAGTCTCTTTATTGATTTTTTTTAGAATCTTTTAGGCATTTTTTGGGATTTTTTTGTCAAACGTTTTTCCCTTTTTTTTTTAAATCGTTTTTTTCTTTTTTTTGCAAACAGCATTTCAAATTATTTCAATCTTTCAAGCGAACTGCTTTTTTTTTCTTCACCCCATTCGTCTGCGGTGTCGGCTTTTTCCGGCGGCTGCTCTGCGCTGTGATCGGCAGCTGCTCGGATTTTTCCAGCATGTTTGGCGTGGTTTTGGCAGTGGTTTCTGCAGGTTTTCGGTGAGTGTTCGGTGAGTGTTCAGCGAGTGTTCGGCGAGTGTTCTGCAAGTTTGCGGCGAGTATTCCCTGCACTACGGGGGCTCTGCAGTGCTTGCTGAATACACCGCAGGGTCGGCGAACTAGGAATCGCCGAATTGCTCCGAAGTGCGAGGAACGAAAAGTCGCCGAACGTGTGGTGACTTTTCGGATCTCTCTGAATAACCCTGCATGTCTTGAGATTCATTCTGGGGGTAAGTGGATTGAAGATACAGTGACGCTGTGCGGATCCCATGCTTGTTTTTTGCAGCACACTCACATGGTTTAGGTGAATGATCTGGCATTTGTTTAGAGAGGAAATACTTTAACCCCTTCACTGCTGATCCATTTCACCTCTGTGTGCTGAGCTCAATTTGACCGTTACGTGCTCATCATTTTTAAACGTGTGTTGAAGTCATGTTTTATTATAGGACCCAGACATATCATATATCATTTTTTTTCATTGGACTCATGAGATTCAAAATATATCATTACTATCAGGGTTATTTAAAAAGAGCCGAACTGGCCCCGAAATTGCACCGAACATACACAGTGATTCCCAGTGATCTTCGACGGCAGCAAAATCCCCCATAAAGAAGCAATGGTTAATCTATTTACATTGAACAGCAGAGAAATGTCAGTGAAATGCCCTGATATTCAGTGGTTTCATTCGACAGGTTTAATCAGGAGAATTAAAACAGCAGTGAGGGTTAATGGAAAAAGCAGCAAATAAACAGCAAATAAAGGTAAATACGTAGCTTGCTAGTGAAGAGACTCCTAAAGGATGGATCCTCTTCATCCGTCAATAATACATAAATAAGAATATAAGGAGTCTCACTGTAAGACAAATGAAAAAAACATAGGGCTGAGCTGCATATATAAATGATACAGAAACCCCTGCTCATATAACCTGCTCACAGGATACTAATGCAATAAGGGTTTATCAATCAATATCAGTGAATTGATTGATGTGCCCTTATTACATTAATATCCTGTTATATGTTATATGAGCAGCGGTTTCTGTATCATTTATATATGCAGTTCAGCCCTATGTTTTTTTCATTTGTCTTACAGTGAGACTCCTTATATTCTTATTTATGTACTAATCAGGAGAATCCCATAGTTTTCAATGTTAAAAATATTCCCCGTTTTTAAAAAAATATCTAATAAACCGTTTATTCTTTTTAATCTGCAAAAAACGCTTTATTTTTTATTTTTTTAGGCATTTCTTAGGATTTTTTTCAGTGAAATTTGTTTCTGATTTTTTTTTAAAAAAATTAAGTAGCGCTTTCCTTTTTTTTCCCGACTTTTTCATTATTATTATTATTTAAAGGACCTCTATATATTAATTCCAGGCATTTTCGTGCAGTCAGTAATGTTTTTGCAAAGAGCTTTTAAAAGATGTTTTTATTTTTTATGGCTGCACGTAAGGTCGCCACCTTTCATTCAATTCATACCAGAACACTGGCGCTGTGCAGCAATTATTTAATGTAACGTATACAAGCTGCGTATAAAGGATGACTGAGGTCCCGGTCTGAAGGCGCTTGGGTCAGCATCCAGTCACACGCGCACGTTGTCGGTTGTGCTCTGCATCTCAGTTAGAGAGAGAGACTAATTAGGATTGAGCAAGGTTTAAGAATTATCCCTGTATTACACAAGAGTGAAAGGGAAGGAGTTCCCTTTGTTCTATGGGATCAGGCATGGGGGCTTTTTTGATTAATGAGCTGAAGCATGGCCGATTTGTGATTGGATGCAATAGGGAGAGGAACAATGGGAGGGAGGGGGAAGGGGGGTATAAAAGACAAGGCATGGGGGCAGTGTGTGTATTGCAGTTAATTTTCTTTTACTAAGAACTTCAGAGACAGGGCGGCGGCGAGCTCCATTTTGCATCACCATCATCGTATGACAACCAATGACTGAATAAGTATTACTTGCAGTCTCTATCTGTTATGCATACTCTATTATCATAAGTCTGCTATATATATACAGTTGTGTTCAAAATTATTCAACCCCCACTGAAATTGAGTGTTTTGGCCAGTTTGACATTGATTTTGATCATTCAGTCATCTTGCTTACAATTAAATCAAAGAGGCACGTGTAGGTCAGACAAATATAACATCTATACTATAAAAGGATAAGCTAAAAACTGTCCGTCGCCAAAACCCTACTGCGCATGCGCGACGGACATTTGAAAGCGGCCGTTAGAACACACAGGTAGCTGCGCGTGCCGGCCGCGTGAAAAAAAAAAAAAAAAAAAAACGGCACGAGCCGCGCGCAGCTACCTGTGTGTTCTAACGGCCAGATGCCCCGATCCTCCAGCGGTGACCGTCCTCCGGCTGCCGGCAGGCCTCTAGGCTTAGGCGAGCCCCCGGCTCGGTTTGGGCCTACAGGCCCAGCCGAGCCGGGGACTCGCCTAAGCCTAGAGGCCTGCCGAGCACCCAGCGGCAGCCGGAGGTGGTCACCGCTGGAGGATCGGGGCCGAAGTTCCAAAACATACTCCCCTAAATCGGCCCTGAGCTCCAGCGGTGACCTCCTCCGGCTGCCGCTGGCTGCTCGGCGGGCCTCTAGGCTTAGGCGAGCCCCCGGCTCGGTTTGGGCCTACAGGCCCAGCCGAGCCGGGGACTCGCCTAAGCCTAGAGGCCCGCCGAGCACCCAGCGGCAGCCGGAGGTGGTCACCGCTGGAGGATCGGGGCCGAAGTTCCCAAACAAACACACCCCAAAATCGGCCCTGAGCTCCAGCGGAGACCTCCTCCGGCTGCCGCTGGCTGCTCGGCGGCCCTCTAGGCTTAGGCGAGCCCCCGGCTCGGTTTGGGCCTACAGGCCCAGCTGAGCCGGGGACTCGCCTAAGCCTAGAGGCCCGCCGAGCAGCCAGCGGCAGCCGGAGAAGGTCACCGCTGGAGGATCGGGGCCGAAGTTCCCAAAAAATACACCCCAAAATCGTCCCTGAGCTCCAGCGGAGACCTCCTCCAGCTGCCGCTGGCTGCTCGGCGGGCCTCTAGGCTTAGGCGAGCCCCCGGCTTGGCTTGGGCCTACAGGCCCAGCCGAGCCGGGGACTCGCCTAAGCGTAGAGGCCGGCCGAGCAGCCTGCTCGGCCGGAGGAGGTCACCGCTGGAGCTCAGGGCCGATGTTGCCTAACACATACTCACCGACATCGGCCCTTAGCTCCTCCAGCGATGGCGGTCCCGCTTGCAGCATCCTCTCTCTCTCTCCGTTGCTCGCCGGAATGACGTCACGAAAGCCTTTGACCCCGGGGGGTCAAAGGCTTTCGTGACGTCATCCTGGCGAGCAACGGAGAGAGGATGCTGCAAGCGGGACCGCCATCGCTGGAGGAGCTAAGGGCCGATGTCGGTGAGTATGTGTGGAACCGGTGGAGGACTCGAGGCCGATGTAGGTGAGTATGTGCTCTACACACACACACACACACACCCTGCTTGCTCGGCCGGTATCCAAGCTTAGGCGAGCCCCCGGCTTGGCTTGGGCCTAGAGGCCCTGCCGAGCCGGGGACTCGCCTGAGCATGGAGGCCGGTCGAGTTGCATGCTCGGGCGTCCTCCAGGCTCAGGCGAGTCCCCGGCTCGGCTGGGCCTCTAGGCCCACGCCAAGCCGGGGGCTCGCCTAAGCTTGGTCGGCATCCAGGCTCAGGCGAGCCCCCGGCTTGGCTTGGGCCTAGAGGCCCAGCCGAGCCAGGGACTCACCTGAGCCTGGAGGACGGCCGAGCATGCAACTCGACCGGCCTCCATGCTCAGGCGAGTCCCCGGCTCTGCTGGGCCTCTAGGCCCAAGCCGGGGGCTCGCCTAAGCTTGGATACCGGCCGAGTAAGCAGGGTGGGTGTGGAGAGCACATACTCACCTACATTAGCCCTGAGCTCCAGCGGTGACTGTCCTCCGGCTGTCGCAGGCTGCTCGGCCGGCCTCCAGGCTCAGGCGAGCCCCCGGCTTGGCTTGGGCCTACAGGCCCAGCCGAGCCGGGGGCTCGCCTAAGCCTGGAGGCCGGCCGAGCAGCCTGCGACAGCCACCGCTGAGGCTCTGGGCCAATGTAGGGGGACACATACTCACCTACATCGGCCCTTAGCTCCTCCAGCGATGGCGGTCCCGCTTCCAGCATCCTCTCTCGCTCCGTTGTTCGCCGGAATGACGTCACGAAAGCCTTTGACCCCGGGGGTCAAAGGCTTTCGTGACGTCATCCGGCGACCAACGGAGCGAGAGAGGACGCTTGAAGCGGGACGCGGGACCGCCATCGCTGGAGGGCCGATGTAGGTGAGTATATCCACGAGCGGGGGGGCCATATCCACGAGCGGGGGGGCCATATCCACGAGCGGGGGGGCCATATCCACGTGCTGGGGCGATATCCACGTGCTGGGGGGGCCATATCCACGTGCTGGGGCGATATCCACGTGCTGGGGCAGTATCCACGTGCTGGGGCGATATCCACGTGCTGGGGCGATATCCACGTGCTGGGGCAGTATCCACGTGCTGGGGCAGTATCCACGTGCTGGGTCAATATCCACGTGCTGGGGCAATATCCACGTGCTGGGTCAATATCCACGTGCTGGGGCAATATCCACGTGCTGGGCAGTATCCACGTGCTGGGGCAGTATCCACGAGCTGGGGCAGTATCCACGTGCTGGGGCAGTATCCACGTGCTGGGGCAGTATCCACGTGCTTGGGCAGTATCCACGAGCTTGGGCAGTATCCACGAGCTGGGGCAGTATCCACGTGCTGGGGCAGTATCCACGTGCTGGGGCAGTATCCATCCACGTGCTGGGGCAGTATCCACGTGCTGGGCAGTATCCACGTGCTGGGCAGTATCCACGAGCTGGGGCAATATCCACGTGCTGGGGCAGTATCCACGTGCTGGGGCAATATCCACGTTCTGGGTCAATATCCACATGCTGGGGCAATATCCACGTGCTGGGCAGTATCCACGTGCTGGGGCAGTATCCACGAGCTGGGGCAGTATCCACGTGCTGGGTCAATATCCACGTGCTGGGGCAATATCCACGTGCTGGGCAGTATCCACGTGCTGGGCAGTATCCACGAGCTGGGGCAGTATCCACGTGCTGGGGCAGTATCCACGTGCTGGGCAGTATCCACGTGCTGGGGCAGTATCCACGAGCTGGGGCAATATCCACGTGCTGGGGCAGTATCCACGTGCTTGGGCAGTATCCACGAGCTTGGGCAGTATCCACGAGCTGGGGCAGTATCCACGTGCTGGGGCAGTATCCACGTGCTGGGGCAGTATCCACGAGCTGGGGCAATATCCACGTGCTGGGGCAGTATCCACGTGCTGGGGCAATATCCACGTGCTGGGGCAATATCCACGTGCTGGGTCAATATCCACATGCTGGGGCAATATCCACGTGCTGGGCAGTATCCACGTGCTGGGGCAGTATCCACGAGCTGGGGCAGTATCCACGTGCTGGGGCAGTATCCACGTGCTGGGGCAATATCCACGTGCTGGGGCAATATCCACGTGCTGGGTCAATATCCACGTGCTGGGGCAGTATCCACCCACGTGCTGGGGCAATATCCACGTGCTGGGTCAATATCCACATGCTGGGGCAATATCCACGTGCTGGGCAGTATCCACGTGCTGGGGCAGTATCCACGAGCTGGGGCAGTATCCACGTGCTGGGGCAGTATCCACGAGCTGGGGCAATATCCACGTGCTGGGGCAGTATCCACGTGCTGGGGCAGTATCCACGTGCTGGGGCAGTATCCACCCACGTGCTGGGGCAGTATCCACGTGCTGGGGCAGTATCCACGTGCTGGGGCAGTATCAATCCACGTGCTGGGGCAATATCCATGTGCTGGGCAGTATCCACGTGCTGGGGCAGTATCCACGAGCTGGGGCAATATCCACGTGCTGGGGCAGTATCCACGTGCTGGGGCAGTATCCACGTGCTGGGGCAGTATCCACGTGCTGGGGCAATATCCACGTGCTGGGGCAATATCCACGTGCTGGGTCAATATCCACGTGCTGGGGCAGTATCCACGTGCTGGGGCAATATCCAGGTGCTGGGGCAGTATCCACGAGCTGGGGCAATATCCACGTGCTGGGGCAGTATCCATCCACGTGCTGGGGCAATATCCACGTGGGGCTGGGGGCAGTATCCACGAGCTGGGGCAGTATCCACGTGCTGGGGCAATATCCACGTGCTGGGGCAATATCCACGTGCTGGGTCAATATCCACGTGCTGGGCAGTATCCACGTGCTGGGGCAGTATCCACGTGCTGGGGCAATATCCACGTGCAGGGGCAGTATCCACGTGCTGGGGCAGTATCCACGTGCTGGGGCAGTATCCATCCACGTGCTGGGCAGTATCCACGTGCTGGGCAGTATCAATCCACGTGCTGGGGCAATATCCATGTGCTGGGCAGTATCCACGTGCTGGGGCAGTATCCACGAGCTGGGGCAATATCCACGTGCTGGGGCAGTATCCACGTGCTGGGCAGTATCCACGTGCTGGGGCAGTATCCACGTGCTGGGGCAATATCCACGTGCTGGGGCAATATCCACGTGCTGGGGCAATATCCACGTGGGGCAGTATCCACGTGCTGGGGCAGTATCCACGAGCTGGGGCAATATCCACGTGCTGGGGCAGTATCCATCCACGTGCTGGGGCAATATCCACGTGCTAGGGCAGTATCCACGAGCTGGGGCAGTATCCACGAGCTGGGGCAATATCCACGTGCTGGGGCAATATCCACGTGCTAGGGCAGTATCCACGAGCTGGGGCAGTATCCACGTGCTGCGGCAATATCCACGTGCTGGGGCAATATCCACGTGCTGGGGCAATATCCACGTGCTGTGGCAGTATCCACGTGCTGGGGCAGTATCCACGTTCTGGGGCAGTATCCACGTGCTGGGGCAGTATCCACGTGCTGGGGCAATATCCACGAGCTGGGGCAATATCCACGTGCTGGGGCAATATCCACGTGCTGGGGCAGTATCCACGTGCTGGGGCAATATCCACGAGCTGGGGCAATATCCACGTGCTGGGGCAATATCCACGTGCTGGGGCAATATCCACGTGCTGGGGCAATATCCACGTGCTGGGCAGTATCCACGTGCTGGGGCAATATCCACGAGCTGGGGCAGTATCCACGAGCTGGGGCAGTATACATGAGCAGGGCAGTATATCCACAATAGACTGCCCTCTGGGCAGGCTTTACAACTAGTAACATTTATAATGAAATAACCACAAATGTCTTTTCTGTGCTCACATCATTATCAGTTTTATTCAACCCCCAAGTGACATTCAATCTTAGTACTTTGTACAACATCCTTTTACAGTTATAACAGCTTTTAAACGTAAAGCATAGCTTGACACAAGTGTCTTGCAGCGATCTACGGGTATCTTCGCCCATTCGTCATGGGCAAAAGCCTCCAGTTCAGTCACATTCTTAGGCTTGCGCACTGCAACTGCTTTCTTTAAGTCCCACCAGAGGTTCTCAATCGGATTTAAGTCAGGGGACTGCGATGGCCACTCCAAAATGTTCCAGCCTTTACTCTGCAACCATGCTCTAGTGGACTTGGAGGTATGCTTGGGATCATTGTCCTGTTGAAAGGTCCAACGTCTCCCAAGCCTCAGGTTTGTGACGGACTGCATCACATTGTCATCCAATATCTCCTGGTACTGAAGAGAAGTCATGGTACCTTGCACACGCTGAAGCTTCCCTGTACCTGCAGTAGCAAAACAGCCCCAAAGCATGATTGACCCCCCGCCATGCTTCACAGTAGGCAAGGTGTTCTTTTCTTCATAGGCCTTGTTCTTCCTCCTCCAAACATAGCGTTGATCCATGGGCCCAAATAGTTCTAATTTTGTTTCATCAGTCCACAGAACACTATCCCAAAACTTCTGTGGTTTGTCCACATGACTTTTGGCATACTGCAGTCGACTCTTCTTATTCTTTGGAGACAGCAAGGGGGTGCGCCTGGGAGTTCTGGCATGGAGGCCTTCATTACGCAGTGTGCGCCGTATTGTCTGAGCTGAAACTTCAGTACCCACATCTGACAAATCTTTTCTCAGTTCCTCAGCAGTCACACGGGGACTTTTCTCCACTCTACGCTTCAGGTTGCGCACAGCAGTCAAAGTCAGCATCTTCTTTCTGCCACGACCAGGTAGCATTTCAACAGTGCCCTTTGCCTTGAATTTGCGAATGATGCTTCCTATGGTCTCTCTTGGTATGTTTAACATCTTTGCAATCTTCTTATAGCCATTGCCCTTCCTGTGAAGAGTAATCACTTCTTCTCTTGTCTTCCGACCATTCTCTTGACTTCACCATGTTTGTAACCACACCAGTAAATGTCTAGAAGGAGCTGAGTATCACAGTCATTTTAAAGCTGCCTAATTGGTGCTTATTATGCTTTATTGCTGCTCCGTGACATCCACAGGTGTTTTCAATACCTGATTGAAAACTCTTGAATGAACCTCTATTTTTCAGAGTGGTAGTCTTTAAGGGGTTGAATAATTGTGTCAATGAAGAATTCACAAAAGAAACATTTACTACTGTATTACAAAACCAATTGATGTCATTTTAGTTGCATATGGTTCTTTAAAAAGTCCTTGTAGGATTTTATTCTGAATACAATTACAAATGTCACTAAATTCCCTAAAACCCTTTACAGCATTGGGGGTTGAATAATTTTGAACACAACTGTATATTCCTAGTTCCATTATTTATTGGAGGGATAGGTGTGGGTTTCCCATTGTACGGATCTGTAGGTTTATTTAGTGGATGCTTGTTTATTTTTGTTTCAATTTGCAATACTGTATTCCTTTTTCATTTGGTGTCCAGCTGCGTGATAGTAATATCTAATGGGTTGTTGGTCTGGGGTGGCTCTGCCAGAATTCAGTGATTTGTTGTTTTGTATGTTATTGGGGGCATTGGGATTTCCAGTGGTTTTCCTTTGGCTGTTTGTGGACTGCTGTGCCTTATTAGTTTGGGTGCTCAGTATAGCGCATGACTGACTGTCCAATTTTAGTATCATCCATGGCTGCAGCCAAAATCATAATAAGCAACCCATATAAACACTGTAAACAAACACAGGGCCTCCCTATACACGCATGTGCCACTCACCATATACACAGTAGGAACTCACTATACATAGTGAAATCACACGTAGGACCTCGGTATAACACACGAAGTCACGCTAATGATGTAGCTATCATACACCCTGAAATCACGAAATTCCTCTCTATAACACACTGAAATCACTAATGTAGTATAACACTAAGAGAAATAAAAAAATATATATATATATTATAATAAACATAAAAGTAAAATAAAAACTTGCTATAACACGCCGTAATCACACAATAGAAACACACAGAAACCTAGCCATAGCACACGGAGACAACACAAAGGGAATGTAATCACACATAGGAACTTGATATAACACACTGAATCACTGGACATTAGTCC
Source organism: Leptobrachium leishanense (assembly GCA_009667805.1). NCBI lineage: Eukaryota > Metazoa > Chordata > Amphibia > Anura > Megophryidae > Leptobrachium > Leptobrachium leishanense. Next base: position 1,770,723 of record CM019065.1, on the reverse strand, counting down.
CTATAACTCTATAGTGTGCCGAATGAGAAAAGCACCATACGTGCATTGCTGAGTAACACCGTTAGTGGATTCTCAAGCAGCTTCACATGCTGGCCTTTTATGTGGGTTATGATTTACAGGGTTATTCAAAGAGCTGTGTGTTTTAAATAATGTTGGAGTAACCCCAAGGGCTAAGCAATAAGTTGATGAACAAATTAATTTGTATACTGTATTTAAGTTCACTATTCTAATTGTTGCAATTTTAAAGTGACACAGCAGCAATGTACAATCTTTTGTTTTGAGCAATTGCTACAGTTGAGTAAATAATTATTTAGAACGGTAACTTTGTCTTTATTGAGGGAGAGGAGAGACTTATTTCAGGAATATAGGAAACATGAGCAGTAACTCACTCATATTTCACACTTGTACCAACATCATAATAAAGCCTGCGAGTGGATAAGTATTAAGTGTATTTATTCGGGGAATTTTAAGCTATGTTGATAATATACTATATGCGTGTGTGGGTAATCTATTGGGTTAAATACGCGCTAATTTATCCGTTCTAGTGATTTGCATTGTTAGCTAGAATATGCTCGTTGATATTTGCTTCACTTTGTAATACTTGATCAAACCTTATTATTTGTATAGTCTGTATGATCTTATAAACATAGGTAATCAGTGACCGCATGGCTGGCAGCCATCTTAAACCTCAAAAAGTCACATGTGCTGCTGTCAATGAGGAAGTGCTGCAGCAGTAACTGTACAATCTGTTTAAGCTTACATTTGCGCAACTAAATTAATCCAGATCGTTTCTGCCAGATTTATGAATATATAACAATTACTAACCAAATACACATCTAAATGTGTCTGTTATAATTTCTGAAGAGGCTTATCAACTAAACAGTGATTTTGTATGTTAGCAAATGCTGTGTCATTAGGTTAGTTCGGTTGGTTTAACTTCGGGTCTATAGATTAATATACTAAGCAAGAATCAGTTTCATTGTGGACGGAGGTTAAAGACTTTCACATGTGCAGCTTGGTTCTATTGATAAGGGATCCCCGGCTCTGAGGACTCATAAAATGGAGGACAATGCAGCCACTTATGTACAGAACATCCTTGCTCTTTCTCAACTCAAAATGGAGACGGCGTTATTTACATTTCGCAAGGGGACACACACATACAGAGGGGGAGGGTGCACAAACAATGGAGTTACTCTCAGATGCAAACAATGGATCAGATAACAGTGAGCTGGTGACCTTAGTTGCTGGGGAAGGGGAGGGGCTGATGGAAGCATGTGAAAACAAAAGGAATTCATTACTTACAGGGGGGTGTACACTATACAAAGACTGGATTGTAATACAGAGGTTACGCTATACAGAGGGAATACAATACTCTACATGATACACAGAGCAAGTGTAACGTTGGGAGCTTCCAGCCCTACCTGTGTGCTTGAGGGCAGCATGTCTGATGCTGCTCGCTGACCAATGCCCGGTTTAAATGGAGACAGGCAGGGAGGTGGTTGCATGAGGCGCGACTATTGAGTGGGGGGCGTGGCCTGGTGAAGGTCTTTAAAAACCCTCAGTGTATTCTCAGCAGTTGCCAGATCGTGGTTATCAATACCTGAGCTCCTTGTACCTGACTGCTATATTGATTTAACCCGTTATTGACCTCTGCTTGTTTCTGACTATTCTGCCTTCTGTTGCCCTAGACCATTTTCTTGTACTACGCCACTGCTCTGATATCGACCTGGCTATTCCATTTGACCATTCTGAACTCTGTATTCCTGATTCTGGCTCGGCTGACTACTCCCTGTGTTGTTAACCCTTTCTAAGGACCAGACAGTTAGAGATCTTTCACGGCTACTCTGTTGGTAGCTTCTGGGCTCTGTGGAGTGTGGGGTGTTAAGTACTGCGTGGTGGGATCTGGGAACCGTGACATTACGATCTGGCCACTATGGATCCCGCAGACTTAACACAGCACTTGGCTAACTTTGTATCCAGACAGGATGAGCAGGATCATAGGATGGATCAGTTTGCTATTGCCTTACAAACTATCCTGACTCGTACGGCTCACCTGGAACAGCTGGGGTTGCACCCCCGCTTGATATACCTGTATCCCCTGTCGTTCAGACATCCCAGGTACACATGACCGCTCCTATGAGGTTTGACGGTACTCCCTCAGAGTGCCGGGGATTTTTGGTCCATGTGGATATTAATTTTAAGTTAAATCCACAGATGTTTTTCGCTGACATTGCCAAAGTGGGGTTCATTATTAATCATCTGTCTGGCAGAGCATTGACATGGGCGATTCCATTATGGGAGGCAGAGAAGCCTATCATACGGGATTATAAAGAATTCATAGCCGAGTTACAATGTACATTTAATCCTACCAGAAAGGCCACAGTAGCTGCAAATCCTTGTGCCGCATACGTCAAGGGAACAGGACTGTTTCTGATTATGCCATAGAATTTAAAACCTTGATCTCTGATGTGAACTGGACAAATGAGACACTGGTTCTGGCTTTTATGGAGGGGTTATCAGAGTCATTGATGCATGAATTGGCTCCACGTAAACTACCTGAGGTATTGTGTGAACTCATTGATTATTGTATAGATCTGGATAATCAGATAAGGGACAGAAGGACTCCAAGAGAGAAGCCCAAGAGACCGTTACCTAGGTTGGCCCCTGTCTTTCAGGCACCACCAAGAGAGTTATCTCCTCCCTTTGAGCCTATGCAACTAGGCCGTACTAGGCTTACAGAGGAAGAGAGAACAAGGCGTTTTCGTGAGGGATTGTGCCTGTATTGTGGTTTGGGGGGTCATGTACGATTTCAATGTCCTACTCGTCCTAAAATGCATGATAAGCCGGAAAACTACCGCACCTAAGGCAGCTGAGGAGACAGGCCTTGGGTGTGACGTGCATGTCTCCTGTCAAAGACACTAAACTTATGTTACCAGTATCCCTGGCTTGGGAGACCAAGACCACACATACTACCGCTTTTTTGGATTCTGGGGCTGCTGGCAACTTTATCGATGTTAACTACGCTTCTTCCATTTCTCTACCTCTGGTTGTAAGAGAGACACCCTTAGCCGTCGAAGCCATAGACGGCAGACCGTTATCCTGCCCTAGGATTACTCACGATACGGTTACAGTGGTTCTTACCACTGGTCTCTTGCATAAAGAAGAAATCATATTTCAAGTTATCCATTCACCTTCCAATCCTGTTGTACTTGGTTTCCCTTGGTTGGTGGAACATAATCCTGTTATTGATTGGGCTAAGGGAGAGATACTGTCTTGGAGTCCTGCTTGTTTTGGGACTTGTTTAATACCCATTCAGCATGTCGGTGCCCTGAACACACCCACAGCTCCTCCATTGTCTACAGAGGTTCCTGACCAATACGCCGACCTCAGGGCTGTATTTGATAAAAGAGAGGCAGAGAAACTGCCTCCACATAGACCATATGATTGTGCCATTGATATTCATCCTGGTACCATGCCTCCTCGAGGCAAAGTATATCCTGTTTCCATAAAGGAGAACCAAATTATGGAAGAGTACATAAAGGAGAATTTGGGGAGAGGTTTTATCCGACGTTCCTCTTCTCCAGCAGGGGCTGGGTTCTTTTTTGTGTCTAAAAAAGAGGGAGATTTATGCCCGTGTATCGATTATAGGGGGCTTAACAAGATCACCATTAAGAACGTGTACCCTATCCCTCTCATATCAGAACTGTTCGACAGGTTAAGGGGGTCAGCAGTATACACAAAACTTGATTTAAGAGGAGCTTACAACCTGATACGTATAAAAGAGGGGCATGAGTGGAGAACAGCATTTAACACCAGGAGTGGGCATTATGAATACTTGGTCATGCCTTTCGGTCTTTGTAATGCTCCAGCGGTATACCAGGATTTTATTAATGATGTGCTCAGAGATTTCTTACAAACCTTTGTTATAGTATACCTAGACGATATATTGATTTACTCTCCCGATCTGAAAACCCACCATGCACATGTCAGACAGGTATTAGCAAAATTACTGGACAATGGTCTTTTTTGCAAACTAGAGAAGTGTTTATTCGACATTACTACTGTGAAATTCCATGGGTATATTATCACTCCAGAAGGTTTTGAGATGGATCCTTCTAAACTCACGGCCATCTCAGAATGGCCTCTCCCTCAAGGTCTCAAGGCCATACAGAGGTTTCTGGGGTTTTCCAACTATTATAGGAGATTTATCAAGAATTATTCCGCTGTAGCCTCCCCTATCATTAATATGACACGTAAAGGTCTGAAGAACCAGATCTGGTCTTCTCAATCCAAACAAGCATTCGAAGCCCTCAAACAAGCTTTCACTTCCGCTCCCATGTTACGGCATCCTGATCCCAGGATTCTGTTTGTTCTTGAGGTTGATGCTTCCGAGATAGGCATTGGGGCTGTCCTGTCTCAAAGAGAGTCTCCAGGAAAACCTCTTCATCCTTTTGGGTTCTTTTCAAGAAAATTATCACCAGCAGAACGCAATTATGATATCGGTAACAGAGAATTGCTTGCTATTGTGTCTGCCCTATCAGAGTGGAGACATTTGTTGGAAGGTACTCTTGACCCTTTATTGATAATTACTGATCATAAGAACCTTACGTACATCGGGGATGCCAAACGTTTGAACGCGAGACAGGCCAGGTGGTCATTGCTACTGTCTCGGTTTAATTTTGTATTGACTTACAGACCAGGTGACCGCAATGTAAAGGCTGATGCCTTATCTCGTCAATATGACCCGTATGAGTCTAATACACAAGACCACAATCCTATAGTTCCTCCTGAACGTATTGTGGCTTCCACAGTCTTGTCTGTCTCCTCGCCTTTCCTGGAAAGCCTCCAGGCAGTTCAAGTAGGGGCTCCACCTGATAAGCCTCCAGATATGTTGTTTGTACCTGAAAAGGAAAGACAAGAATTACTCATGATGTTTCATGATTCTAAACCAGCAGGTCATCCTGGTATTACTAAGACACTTACCAGTATCTCCAGACAGTTCTGGTGGCCCACCATGCGACAGGACGTACGTCTGTTTGTTTTGGCCTGTCAAGTCTGTGCCAGAAGCAAAACCAGTAAATCCTTGCCTGTCGGTCTAGTGCAGCCTTTACCCATGCCTAAGAGGCCTTCGTCTCATCTATCTATGGATTTTATTGTGGACTTGCCGAAGTCCAAGGGTCATACTGTGGTTCTGACAGTTGTAGACCGCTTCTCCAAAATGGCTCATTTTGTCCCTCTACCTAAGCTTCCTACAGCCAAAGAACTGGCGGTTGTATTTGCTAGAGAGATTGTACGAATACATGGGGTTCCGTCTGAAATAGTCTCTGACAGAGGAGCCCAGTTCGTCTCTCGTTTCTGGAGGGTTTTCTGTGCAGAGATGGGGGTGCGATTGGCCTTCTCTTCAGAATATCATCCACAAACCAATGGGGCAGCAGAGAGGGCAAATCAGGGTCTCGAACAGTACATACGTTGCTTTACCACACAACAACAAGACAATTGGTCGGAGTTGTTGCCCTGGGCTGAGTATGCACGTAATAACGCCGTTAACGAGACCACTGGCCACTCTCCTTTTTCTGCCATCTATGTTTTTTTCCCTCCGGCTCTACCGCTTCAGTTTACTGAACAGGCCATCCCGGCTCTCGATGACCATCTCACTCAACTGCAAGAGATTCGAGAAAATATGGAGCGCAATGTTGCTGTCCAGAAACGCAAGGCTGACAGGCATAGGTTACAAGCTCCCTCCTATAACGTGGGGGATAGAGTTTGGTTGTCCACTAGGAACGTGAAGTTGCGGGTGCCTTCTATGAAAATGGCACCTCGGTTTATAGGTCCATTGAGCTTGGGAAGCCTTCTAAGTGAAGTCTTCAAAGTGAGCACTTAGAGATCTTCTGGTGAGTGATTTTGATTTTTGTTTCAAACAGATCTTTTCTATTCATCTTAAGGTTTTAAGTTAGGTCTGGTGTGTAAATTAGGTTAGGCTGGTGACTCATTCCTCTTACTGATTAGCATACAATTGGAATCAATTGCGTGCTATTTGCAAAGGTTGTTAAACTTGTCCACACCTTGCTGGGGGAGGTGTTCTTAGGTGATTATATAAAGCTTGTGGAATATTAGCTTGTCTAATTGAGCTTGGGAAGCCTTCTAAGTGAAGTCTTCAAAGTGAGCACTTAGAGATCTTCTGGAGATACTCTGGAGGTAGTCTGAGGTTAGACAGGAGGTAGAAAACCTACAAAAAGGTAAGATTTGTTGGTTTAAATCCATTCTTTTATAATGGCAGGCTTGGTTCAGTGTAAGAGCTGTCATGCATTTGTTTTTAGATCCAATTTTTGGAGGTTTGGAGTGTGCCTGATATGTAGGCAGCTCTCTTTATTGCAGCAGGAAATTGCCTGTTTGAAGTCTGAGATTTGTAAATTTTCTGTTACACAAACTCAGGCTATGGCTATGACTGTTACAAAGCCACTGCCACAGAGGCCTCCTAGGAGTGGCAGATGGACTACTGTAGGATCTGGTAGACTTAGAGTTGTGGATATAAGGCATGTCCCACAGTCTGTGGCTCTTCTTAATTCTTTTGGGGCACTTTCAGAGTGTAGTGGTGAGACGGAAGTAGGCTCAGACACCATAGTTGAGGAACCACCATCCCTATGCCTAAGGTATGCAGGACTGCAACCAAGAACAATAAGGAAAAGGTGGGACATGATAGAAGGCAATTGTTGCTGGGTGATTCTATCATAAGAGGTGTGGAGCTGGAGAGTAGTGGTTTGGTGAGATGTCTTCCTGGGGCTACTGCTCGTAGAGACAAGAAACGTATTCTCAATATTGTCAAACAAGCAAAGCAGCAAGGGGAAGTGGATGTTCTAGTCCATCTAGGGACAAATGACTTGGCTAGCAATGAGTTTTCTGAGATTAAGGAGGATTTTTGTGTTCTTGGAGGTGAAATACAGCAGATTGCGTCCACTGTGTCATTCTCTGAAGTTTTGCCTGTGCATAACATTCAGGATAGGCAGATGTGCAATAGGGAATTTAATTTGTGGCTTCGGGAATGGTGTCGAGAGCAAGGATTTGGCTTTGTGTCCCATGATAGCTCTAATTGGAGCAGAAAGGAACTGTATAAAAAAGATGGTTTGCATCTTACTCATAGGGGAACATATGTTCTCAGTGAGAAGTTCAAAGGTTTCGCAAAGAAATATTTAAACTAGGAGGGGGGGACAAAAGGGTAAAAAACAATCTGCCTGATTGTCCCCCAAAACTGAATCGGCGGGTGCAAGCAACATGCGGGGAAAAAAAGGACAAGCTCAGAGTTGTGTCTATAAATGCTCGCAGTTTAGTCAATAAAATCAATGAACTGGAGGCAATGATGGCAGCTGAAAAAGTAGATTTAGTTGCGGTTACTGAGACATGGTTCAGTGAGAAAAATAACTGGGACATAACAATACCGGGGTACTCTTTATATAGAAAAGACAGAGAAGGTAGGAAAGGAGGAGGAGTGGCCCTGTATGCGAAAAACAACATAAAAACGAACCAAATAAAAGTGAGCGAGGTGAACATAGAGTCAGTTTGGGTTACGCTAACATTTGGCAATCATACAGTAGCTCGTGTAGGTGTGATCTATAGACCCCCTGGACAAGTAGAAGAGCTAGATAATCTGCTGCTTGAGGAAATAGCCAAAATGGCAATGAAGGGGGAAGTTATTATCATGGGGGACTTTAATCTTCCTGATGTGAACTGGAAAACCAAAACTGCTGGGTGCACCAGGAGTACAAATATTCTAAACTCCCTACTGGGATTATCTCTAACACAAGTAGTTAAGGAGCCGACCCGTAAAGAGGCCATATTGGATTTAATACTCACAAATGGAGGTTTGGTATCGGACGTTGTTGTAGGTGAAAATTTGGGATCTAGTGATCACCAGTCAGTATGGTTTAATATAAGAACAGAGATGGAGCCACACCACACAAAAACAAAAGTTTTAGACTTTAAAAAAACAGATTTTTCTAAAATGAGACTTTGTGTGAAGGAGTCATTATCAGACTGGAGGAGTTTAAAGGGTGTCCAGGAGAAATGGGATTATTTAAAAGAAGCATTATTGAAGGCCACAGGCAATTGCATTCGACTTGTTAGCAAAAACAAAAAAGGGAAGAAACCACTGTGGTACTCTGCAGAAGTGGCCAAAATAGTGAAGAACAAAAAGACAGCATTCAATAATTATAAAACAACTCAGAGTGCAGAAGATAGGCAAACCTATAAGATTAGGCAGAAAGAGGCAAAGCAATTTATAAGAGCTTCCAAAGCACACGCAGAAGAGAAAATAGCTCAGTCAGTAAAAAAGGGGGACAAAACATTTTTTAGATACATAAACGAGAAAAGAAAAGTAAAACAAGGATTAGTTAGATTAAAAACAAAGGAAGGAAGGTATGTAGAAGAGGATAAAAGTCTTGCTGACTGCCTCAATGAATATTTTTGTTCAGTCTTTGCAGAAGAAAAGGAAGGAAAGGGACCTCAGTTAGGAGGAAACACTAACGAGACAATTACATATCAGTTTACAGAGGAGGAGGTTCTACAGCAGCTGTCTAAAGTAAAGACAAATAAATCAATGGGGCCTGATGGGATCCACCCTAAATTATTAAAAGAGCTCAGTGATGTAATAGCAAAACCGTTAACAGATTTATTTAACCAATCCTTGCTAACGGGAGTCGTCCCAGAAGACTGGAAATTAGCAAATGTTGTGCCCATTCACAAGAAGGGTAGTAGGGAGGAATCTGGGAACTATAGGCCAGTTAGTCTTACGTCAGTAGTGGGGAAATTAATGGAAACCATGTTAAAGGAAAGGATTGTTGAACATCTAAAAACACATAGATTACAGGATCAGAAACAACATGGGTTTACCTCAGGGAGATCATGCCAAACTAATCTTATTGATTTTTTTGATTGGGTAACAAAAATAATAGACACAGGTGGTGCAGTAGACATTGCTTATTTAGATTTCAGTAAGGCTTTTGATACTGTTCCGCATAGAAGGCTTATCAATAAATTGCAATCTTTGAGCTTGGATTGCAATATTGTTGAATGGATTAGGCAGTGGCTGAGTGACAGGCAACAGAGGGTTGTGGTAAATGGAGTTTATTCGGCGCAAGGTCTTGTTACCAGTGGGGTACCTCAGGGGTCAGTACTTGGACCCATTCTATTTAATATTTTTGTTAGTGATATTGCAGAAGGTATTAATGGAAAAGTATGTCTTTTTGCTGATGACACAAAGATTTGCAACAGGGTTGACGTTCCTGGAGGGATCAGCCAAATGACAAATGATTTAGGTAAACTAAAAAAATGGTCGGAGCTGTGGCAATTGAGTTTTAATGTGGATAAGTGCAAGATAATGCACCTGGGACGTAAAAACCCAATGGCTGAATATAGAATATTTGATACAGTCCTAACCTCAACATCTGAGGAAAAGGATTTAGGGGTTATTATTTCAGAGGATCTAAAGGTAAGTAGTCAATGTAATAGAGCAGCAGGAAATGCTAGCAGAATGCTTGGTTGTGTAGGGAGAGGTATTAGCAGTAGGAAAAGGGAAGTGCTCATGCCACTGTACAGAGCACTGGTGAGACCTCACTTGGAGTACTGTGTGCAGTACTGGAGACCGTATCTCCAGAAGGATATAGACATCTTAGAGAGAGTTCAGAGAAGGGCTACTAAAATGGTGTACGGCTTGAAGGAGAAAAGTTACCAGGAAAGGCTTAATGATCTTAACATGTACAGCTTGGAAAAAAGACGAGACAGAGGAGATATGATAGAAACATTTAAATACGTAAAGGGAATCCACAAGGTAGAGGAAGGGAGTATATTTAAAAGGAAACAAAGTAGCAAAACAAGAGGACATAGTCTTAGATTAGAGGGGCAAAGGTTTAAAAGTAACATCAGGAAGCATTATTTTACTGAGAGGGTGGTGGATACATGGAACAGCCTTCCAGTAGAAGTGGTAGAGGCCAAAACAGTAATTGAATTTAAGCAAGCATGGGATAGGCATAAGGCTATCCTAAACAAAAGATAAATCCAGGTTAAGTATCCATGTAATTGGGCAGACTAGATGGGCCGAAAGGTTCTTATCTGCCGACATTTTTCTATGTTTCTATGTTTCATATAAGATCATTCGCCGCATTAATCCTGTGGCATATGCTCTTGCCCTTCCTAAACATCTTCGCATGCACAACGTCTTCCACACCTCCCTACTGAAGCCGTTCTTGTGTAACAGGTACACGCGGGTCGTTCCTCCTCCTCCACCTATTCAGGTTGATGGTGAATTTGAGTATGAGGTTAGGAGGGTTTTGGATTCTAGGCTGTGTAGGGGCGCTCTGCAGTACTTGGTCGATTGGGTGGGTTATGGTCCAGAAGACCGGTCCTGGATTCCAGCTTCCGACATGTCTGCCTCTAGGTTGGTCAGGGCGTTCCATGCCTCACACCCCAATCGCCCTGGTGGTCGTCCTGCCGCTCGTCCTGTTGGTCGTCCGGTGGCCTCCCGTGGAGAGAGGGGTACTGTAACGTTGGGAGCTTCCAGCACTACCTGTGTGCTTGAGGGCAGCATGTCTGATGCTGCTCGCTGACCAATGCCCGGTTTAAATGGAGACAGGCAGGGAGGTGGTTGCATGAGGCGCAGCTTGAGTGGGGGGCGTGGCCTGGTGAAGGTCTTTAAAAACCCTCAGTGTATTCTCAGCAGTTGCCAGATCGTGGTTATACATACCTGAGCTCCTTGTACCTGACTGCTATATTGATTTAACCCGTTATTGACCTCTGCTTGTTTCTGACTATTCTGCCTTCTGTTGCCCTAGACCATTTTCTTGTACTACGCCACTGCTCTGATATCGACCCGGCTATTCCATTTGACCATTCTGAACTCTGTATTCCTGATTCTGTCTCGGCTGACTACTCCCTGTGTTGTTAACCCTTTCTGTCTAGCTAGTTTACCTGGCCAATTCTAAGGACCAGACAGTTAGAGATCTTTCACGGCTACTCTGTTGGTAGCTTCTGGGCTCTGTGGAGTGTGGGGTGTTAAGTACTGCGTGGTGGGATCTGGGAACCGTGACAGCAAGGGAATGTAAGGAAAATACATACAAATAAACATTGGGGCGGCCGTTTCTTTGCAGAGGCAATAAGTAGGGAAGATGTTTCTGTTAGCTACCATTCATTCAATCAGGTGGTGATTTTTGTAAGGGTAGCTGGCGAGGGGACAGTTACCTATGCTTGATCTAGAGGCAGCCTTCAGGCCGTACCGCTGTGTCCAGGGGGTTTTCTTTTAATGGGGTGTAAATTCGATGGTTAATTTTACATCGATATCTGTTTACCCATTGGGGTGCGCAATAGCCCATGTTCCCTTTTTAAAGACTTCCTATTTTTTTTTGCATTGCTTAGTGGAGAAGAGAGCGGGGAGGAGACGTATAGTACATTAATTGGACGATTTCATGGTAACGGGTTCAAAAGGGACTGGAGAATGAGGTAGGATCGGGGGGGTTACAATATAAGTTTAGTTTATCGGGGAGAATTGTAGGTGGTTTGGGGGGAATGGCCAGACATTAAGATCAAATGGTCTAGTGTAATTTCAAATGGTGAGCAGGCAAATGGCCCAGGAGTGGATTCAATGGAAGGGTGCAAAGCTTGGTGTTTCTGGAATTTTTTATTTTCCAATCGTCGGGGCAATACCACTGTGGGGGATAGAATTAAAAAATAAATAAAAAATAAAAAGAAATAAATTAAAAAAAAAAAAAAAAACATCCCTCCCCCCTTTGTTATTTTTGGGTCTGATATTCAAGGTGTGGTGCAAGTGCTGAATAACATGTCTGCATCATCACCGCAGGTTGTAGCCTATGTCAGGTATTTGGTGTCTATGTTTGTAAAGCAATATTAATTTCACGGCAAATCACATACCGGGGGTAAGGAAGGTGGTGGCGGATACATTGTCCAGTTTCAGGTGGGATGTGTTCCGACATTTGGCACCGGGAGGGGGGAGGAGGAAAAAAAAAAAAAAAAAAAAAAAAAAAAATAATAATAATAATTAATAATAATAAATTTCCAGGGTGAACACTGCCCTCCATTTCTTTGGCAGATGGGGAGCAGTTAGAGGGCATCAATGATTTGGTGAGGAGATTGTTGTTGCAGTAGACATGGGCACCGTAGAGCAAGCAGTGAAAGGGTTGGATCGAGTTTTAAAGGGACAGAGGAGGTAGGGCAGAATGTTGTTTTCAAATAGCTACTGAAGTTCGGCGGTAAGTCAATAAAGGACAGCTTGGAACTATTTAGTGGTATTTCATACTTTGCCCGGTTAAAGGAAGAGGAGGACTGGGCTAAACAATTCGTGGTGAGGAAGATCTTGACAGCAGAGTACAAGTAGGAGATAAGATGGAGCTGATAACAATCTTTGTAGGGCAGCATTTGTTTTAGTTTTACAGCTGCCCTAAGGATTGAGGAAACAATTGCTCTAGGTGCCCATGGTGGGGAAGTATGCCCAGTGGTATGTATGAGGGGATACTTGGAGGCGACTCCTTCAAACGGTCGCATGTTCTGGGGGCACAAGGGTGGTACTAACTTGTCCGGGTATCAATTCAAAATGGTTCCGCAGCAGGCCACGGAGGGGCTTGGTTGAAAGGGGAGTTATATTTGCCCCCATTCTTTCAGGATAGGAGCTGCTGGTACTGAGGCAGAATTGGGTTACCCAAAGGATCGAATTAAAAAGATGGGGAGATGGAAATGGGAAGTGTATAGGAGATATGTGAGGTCATTAAAGAAATTAAGGGATAACTTATGGGGAACAATTGTTTTGTTTTAATAATAATAATTTGTTTCCTTGTTTCTTTTGGTTTCTTTTCAGTTCGGGTACACTGGTGTGTGTGTGTGTGCATTACAGTTAATAGTTTACATTTTGGTTATTTGCAGGACACGCAATGAGAGTGCGGATCCTGGGACACTCCTATGTGCACTGGATGGAGAGTCATGCTGCTGGCACCAAGAGAGGAGCGACCCCGGGGTGCAGCATAATTGAAGTAGGGATTAGATGGATAGGGAAGCAAGGTAGGGGGTGGGGCAGTTATTGGGAATAGCAAAGACATCCAGGAGAAAGAGGGGTAAGCCAGATATTATGGTACTACATTTAGGGGACAGTTAGAGAAGAGATAGGTATTGTGAGTGGTGAAATAACGGCCTGGCACGTGGGGATGCAATGGTAGGGGGAGGGTCTGCAGGGTACGGGGTGAGTGTGGTTTTGTACGGCCAAGCTCAGGTGCCTTCCTGGTTTGCAGATCCTCTCGGCCTGCTATTTGCGATATAAAGAGACCCCTGAGTAGATGCGTGGTCACGCTACTTAGCCACGTGGGGCCACTATTTCTGGGCAATATGTGTGGTGCATTGCATTTGCCGATGTTATCTGGCAATGGTTTTGGAGCACCCCGAAATAGGAGCAAGAAGTGAGGAGTTCATTGAAGGAGTGATAAGGCTGGGAACACACTCTTCATTGAAGGCGCGATAAGGAGCCTTTTGTAGGGTAAGAGGAAAGGTCACGGCTTTTTATTGGTGGCAGTAAAAAGAGGGTCCTCGTTTATGGTGGTGGTGAAACAGGCGGCCTGGCACGTGGAGGGCGATAGTGGGGGGAGGGTCTGCAGGGTACGGGGTGAATTGTGGTTTCATATGGCCAGGCTCAGGTGCCTTCCTGGTTTGCAGATCCTCTCGGCCTGCTATCTGCCATAAAAATACGCTGAGCAGACGTGTGGTCATCCTGCTTAGCCATGTGGGGTGCTATTTCTGGGCAATGCTTGTGGTGCATTGCAGTTGCCAGTGTTATCTGGCTGTCAGTGTTATCTGGTGTAGCGTATTTGGCATACGAGGATCGATAATAATAATTCTGCCTTAGAGGCAAAGAATTTGGCCTTAAGTAATAAAAGACGTGACCTTTTCAAAATGCCAATACTTTGTTGTGTTTTCATTTACGGGAGGGGGGAGGGGGGTTAGTTGGTATTAAGAAGGTAACTTACATGGGAGAAGTTGTAAAAAGAGAATAGGGGTATAATTCTTAATGTCCTTATGCAAGAGAAAACAGGAGTCTATGGATTGTGCCGTCCTTTGCACTGTGTGACACGAGGCGAGCGGAGATTCACATCATTTCAGCCTCTCACAGACAGTATTTTATTTAAATAGCAGATCAAGTTGAGAATAACGAGCAACATTGAAATCACTTGTTATTCTCCTCCTCCCTGCAAAAAACCCATCCCTTCAAATATAACCATACTCTGTATACCTCCTACTTACACATTCTATACCCCACATCCGATCTGTCTATACTTACTATATAGCTCCCCCAGCCTATCTATTTGCCTATTCTTATACAATTAGGACATTTAGTTGATTTAGAAGCTAGCTAGATCCTGTCACTATCATCCCCCAGAGGACCCGTTCTTCCCAAAACTGATAAGACTCCATCTGAACTGAGGGAATCCTTTGTTCTCGCAATACCCAAGCCTGAGACTTTTATGGCCTTGGCAGAGCTAAATCAGCGTCTTTGGCACCTCTGTTTATTCAGGCCGGATTCCTCTTCTAATTGCTACACTAGAAGTCTCTGGAATGTTGGTATCTATGCAAACTCCTAATAAGTTAATATACTCTATGTACAATTACTTGTGCCATGGCTCTACTCAAGATGACTGCCAGTATAAAAGATGGCGGCTAATTTCTGATCCATTCCTGTCACAAAACATTCTCTTCCTGTTTATGGCTGCATGAGGTAAAGCATTCTCTTCCTGTTCCTGTTTATGGCAGCATGAGGTAAAACATTCTGTTCCGGTTTATGGCAGCATGAGGTAAAACATTCTTTTCCTGTTCATGGCAGCATGAGGTAAAACATTCTCTTCCTGTTTATGGCAGCATGAGGTAAAACCTTCTCTTCCTGTTTATGGCAGCATGAGGTAAAACATTCTCTTCCTGTTTATGGCAGCATGAGGTAAAACATTCTCTTCCTGTTTATGGCAGCATGAGGTAAAACCTTCTCTTCCTGTTTATGGCAGCATGAGGTAAAACATTCTCTTCCTGTTTATGGCAGCATGAGGTAAAACATTCTCTTCCTGTTTATAGTAGCATGAGGTAAAACCTTCTCTTCCTGTTTATGGCAGCATGAGGTAAAACATTCTCTTCCTGTTTATGGCAGCATGAGGTAAAACATTCTCTTCCTGTTTATGGCAGCATGAGGTAAAACATTCTCTTCCTGTTTATGGCAGCATGAGGTAAAACATTCTCTTCCTGTTTATGGCAGCATGAGGTAAAACATTCTCTTCCTGTTTATGGCAGCATGAGGTAAAACATTCTCTTCCTGTTTATGGCAGCATGAGGTAAAACATTCTCTTCCTGTTTATGGCAGCATGAGGTTAAAACATTCTCTTCCTGTTTATGGCAGCATGAGGTAAAACATTCTCTTCCTGTTTATGGCAGTATGAGGTAAAACATTCTCTTCCTGTTTATGGCAGCATGAGGTAAAACATTCTCTTCCTGTTTATGGCAGTATGAGGTAAAACATTCTCTTCCTGTTTATGGCAGCATGAGGTAAAACATTCTCTTCCTGTTTATGGCAGTATGAGGTAAAACATTCTCTTCCTGTTTATGGCAGCATGAGGTAAAACATTCTCTTCTTGTTTTTCTTTACAACGAAAGTATGAAATTCTTAAGAACATGTCCACAGTGGAGGAGGTCTGGATGGTGGGGTTTGAGAACATCCACAACCTAAAGATATTGGTCTTTCTTCTCGTCCTGATAAGTTACTTTGCGACGGTATCTGCCAACATGACAATCGTCTCCATGGTTTTCACGTCCAGATACATCGACTCGCCCATGTACTTCTTCCTCGGGCATCTGTCTTTCAACGACGTAATCATCACCACAAACATTGTACCGGAAATGCTTTGCATCATATTAAATGAGGGAAGTGCCATGTCTCTCGGCGGCTGCTTCACCCAGATTTATTTTCTGTGCCAGTCAGCCATCACTGAGTGTTTGCTCCTCACAATAATGTCCTATGATCGCTACTTGGCCATATGTAACTCATTGAGATATTCCTCCATCATGGACTTGAAGCTATGTATTCATCTGGTCGTTTTTTCTTGGGGATTCGGGTTACTGCTCGCATTGCCGCACATCGTTATTCTAAGCCAAATCTCGTTCTGTGGGTCCAATGTTATCGACCATTTTTACTGTGATCTGATTCCTCTCCTCAAGCTGTCATGTTCTGGGACGTTGGCCAATGAGATCATTATCATCCTGCTGTCCTTTCCAGTGACGTTTTGCCCGTTAGTGATCATTACCTGGACATATATCTGTATTTTCCTCGCCATCCATCAGATCTCCACCACCTCTGGGAAAAGGAAAGCCTTCTCCACTTGCAGCTCCCACCTGTCCGTCGTGTGTCTGTATTATGGGACGTTAATGTTTAATTACCTTTTACCGTCTAAGCAGGTATTTTTGGGTTTACAAAAGCTGTTTTCTGCCCTTTACACGATCGTTACACCACTGTTAAACCCCGTTATATACAGCCTGAGAAACAAGCAGATACGAGAATCCATCATTAACTTCATCTTGAGAAGAAAGAGGTGAAGAAGTAAAGCATTTTATGCATTAAATATAATAATAATACAGGTCGGGAACCTCGAATCCTAATTTCTAGAATCCAGGAGACTCCAAAAAAAGTGAAATTTTCAGAGCTTTTAAGAGTTTAGAAATTATGGTTTAGGGGACGTTCAGACAGACGAACCAAGGACCTGAGCCCTGCAGCAGGCCGTTGCAAACTCTGAGAGGCTCTGGGCAGTCCCGACATGTAACATGCACTATGACCGTGGAGAAACCCTACACAGGTCTCCTGGTGTGTGTACATGGGGGTGACGGCAGCAGTGAGGGGAGTTTGGATCTACCACAGCGATCTGCTTCCTCTTCCCTTAACTGGTGAAACCCACAAGGTCATGCCTGACATCTGTTACTGGTTATACATAGTCATTATTTATCAAACACAATGCCAAATACAAGATAAAAATTTAGGGTTTTTTGTGATTGTAGTTAACATTGTATATTCTGTGCAAAAAATCTTAACCCTAAAAATAAACCTAACCCAAAAAATATCTGTAATGTGGGGTCCCGTACCCACATGCACAATGCTCCCCTCACCGTCAGTATCCCAAAGGAGTACTGATTCTGGGCCAAAACTCCGTCAATAACCGGAACTCCTTGCAGGGTGAAAACCCAACTGGGAATAATAATATAACATAAACATTAGGGGATAGGGTACAGAAAACACAAACACCCGATATCTACAATTCTAGATACAGGGTGACTTTAACATAGGAGAGGGCAGGGAAACAATATAAAACATCAGACCCACACCTCTCAAGGTCCATATACCTCAAGTCCAAAATCACTCTAAAATCATACTGAACACTCAATTTTATGTCAGAGTTGTTTTAGCAATGAAAACCTAACTCTAAGTAACCCCAAAGCTAAAACTAACCCTATCCCTAACCCTAAAAATAATCCTAACCAAAAAAATAATCCTACCCCTAAAAACTACCCTAACCCTAAAGATATCCATAAACCTAACCCTAAACTTAAAAAATAACACTAATAATAACACTAACCCTAAAAATAACCCGAATAATAAATCTAACCCTAATAATGACCCTAACCCTAAAAATAGCCCTAACCCTAATAATAAATCTAACCCTAGAAATAACCCTAATAATGACCCTAACCCTAAAAATAACCCTATTAATAACCCTAACCCTAAAACTAACCCTAATAATAAATCTAACCCTAGAAATAACCCCTAACCCTAAAAATAATCCTGACCCTTACAATAACCTTAACTGTAAAGAAAAATTCTAACCCTAATAATAAACCTAATCCTAATAATATCACGTCCCATACCGGCGGTACCCAGCTCCTGGCAGCGTCTTGCTCGCTGGCCGGGTGCCGAGTGAAGAGCAGGACCGCAGCGGTCACATGAGACACCATGGGGACAGGGCACAGCAAGATGATGCCCGCTTGCTGGGTTTAAAACCCAGCGTCTAATTCTCTCCAGTGCTCTGACGTGGTTTTACACATCTTTCTTTGTTTTGAACCTGCTTTGTGTACCGACTTTTGGCTATTCCTGACTACCCTCTATGTGTATCATACCTGGTAAGTCTGAGAACCCGCTCTGTGTACCAATCTTGATTTGTATGAGAACCCTTGTGTGTACTGACCATGGCATACAGCTGACTACCTCCCCTGGTGCCAAGACCCTCGCTTTTATACTGTAGTGCTCACTCCCGGAGGAGCCGCTGAAATTGAACCTCGGGTCAGTCTCCCCGCACTAGGGAATAAATATACTCCAGCACCGTTGTGGATTTTTATAAATTATATAGTTTACTAGAATAAATGGCATATAATGAATAACACGGTGTTCGTATATATTTTTACAGTACTTCGTAATGCGGGAAACGCGCAGAGGAAAATAAATACGATGCTTCGTAATTCGAGGAACGCGCAGCGGAAAAGAAATACGATGCTTCGTAATTCGAGAAACGCGCAGCGGAAAAGAAATACGATGCTTCGTAATTCGAGAAACGTGCAGCGGAAAAGAGGAAAAATAAATCTTTAACCCCCTTTTGTGTTTGGGGAGTGAGTCCCGCACAGGTTATGTCCCAGAATGTACGTGTGTGTGTGTGTGTGTTATGGTACCCGGGTACAATATCCAACTGGCCAGTGGATTGCTTATGAGGTATCTTCGACTAGTCAAACTTCAGGAACTTCCCAGGTCTCAGGTACTGCAGGTGCTCGAGTCATAACTTCAGAGATATCAGACCCTAAATCACTCTCACCCCAGTCAGAGACCGGCTTGACGCTCTGGGACTCAGGTGCCCACACCCAGCTCAGACACCAGCCTTCTTCTTCACTGTCTTCTTCACTCTCTCTAACGGAACGGAACTGATGAGACCGAATAGTAGGAGTCGGACGAGATATAGGCAGACCAGGCACAGAGAATTTGTCTCCAATCGGTACTTGTACAGTCTTTCCTGACCGTAGGGCCTTCTCTGTCCCTTCTGTTCTCCTCAGCCTTCTTACTTCTGTAGAGGCTCTCTGTTCTTTGACCCTCCGTGGACAGGCCGGTCGTGACATCGAGTGTGCCTTCTTAGGAGCAGGACTCTCTTCCGTGACCAGTGGGGTTAAGAGGTGTCTCAACACATCAGTGTTCATCCCCACTATCATAGAACTTCGATTAGCTCCTCGAGGGACGAGGACACACAATTGCCAACGTGTCACATACTCCCGGTTGTCCAGCGTTTATCGAACTGAATTCTAGCTTCACCTGTATATATCCATCATAGGGAAACTTCTTCATTCCCATACCCCAGATTTCGAGATCCTTCAATTTCTTCAGGGGTATATGCTTCATATATTTCTGATAGAAGTCTCGGTAAATCAGCGTTACTTGAGCACCCGAATCTAGAAGAGCCTTAGTATAGACTCCTTCCACTTGAACCGGGATGATGGGCGAAGGACCTATCAACTTGTCAGGGAACGTTTTCGTAGCAGCAGGAGAGGTAGACCCAGTCTGTTGTACTCTAACCCTTGTCCTCATACGTGGTGACTGCGGGCGTACATTGTCTTCCCGTGACGTAGGACCAGACCTCCAGGGAGAGGATCTCCTAGGTCTAGCAGGCACATATAGAGACCTTAATACAACAAACAGATGGTAGGCGCCCCTGCCTGTGCCGCCACCAAATATCCCAAGCCAGCCAGCAATCAGTGGTTTCCCCCAAACCAGTGTAGAATTCAAGAAACAAATACGTAACTGGCGGCGCGATACCAGTCGCTGCGGGATTTCTTGGTGGTTCTCTTTGGTGGTACCGTCCACATATATGAAAAACAATGAAAAGTGCAATAGTGCAGACGAAAAATAAAATTTTCAATCAGAATACGTATTAAGATGCTACCACTCACAAAGGGAGAGCCCCAACACTGGCTCTGAGTGGGTCAGCACGTTTGGTCATTTGGTGTTGTTCTGAAGGAGGCGACCTGCAACCCTCAGAAATGATGATCCGCTTCCAATGCCAGTATATGGAAATACATGTAAAGAAAGAACAAAATTCCTTGCGTAGATCCGTTGGAAATATAGTTACAATACGTGTGAAGGGATTAAACTCACGTGTGGTGGAGCTTAAAGCCAAGCTCTAGGATAAGACGCCTGTGGATTTATTTACGGTAAAGCCCATAAAAAACCTCTTTAGTCAGCAGCACACCAGGGATTGATGAAAATTACCAGAATTTATTTAACATAAAACCAAATAAAATACAGTAAAAAAGATCAATCTGGCTCAGCCAGTATATAGAGACCCTCCCTGTCTCCTTTCCGGGCACTGAGCCTTGAAATGGCCGAATTCTCTACAGGCGAAACATCTTCCCCACGAGGATGAGGGCACACTTTCTTCCTGTGGCTCATTTGAAAATCCTCTGTCGGAGACCACAGCAACCGCTGCTGTTCGTATATCTGAGAGAGACTTCTGTATTTCAGTCTGCATTTCTGCTACTTTCAAGATTGCCCGGCATAGGTCCGTGTGTGTCTGTTCCATCTTAACTTGGGCTTCTTGTACTTTCTCGAGAGTCTTTTGTATCTCACCATACACCTGGTTCGATGATTTTTTTGTTATCTCCGGCTCATATGTCTCTTCCGGATCATCTTCATCTGATGAACACACGTTATGCTCTATGGGTTGCGCATAGACCTTTTCTCCCCTTCTTCCAAGCTTCTCTTCCAGAAGGGCTTCTTCTTCCCGAACAACTCGAATCAGTTCTAGGTAATTTAATTCTTTATTACCTTCTCGAGTCTTCAGTTGCAACATCACAGGATCTAAGGGTAAGGCACCTTTCAATATCTGACGCATTCTAACCTGATCTACTGTAGTGGGGTCTGTTCCTTTCTTCAACAGTACTTGGTACAGTATCTTATCCAGGCGCCTCATGTATTCTGTCATCTTCTCACCCCTTTTCTGGTAAGTATGCTCATACTGGTACATAAGCTCAGCAGCCTTTTCCGTTCGCCCGAAGACTTCCTGTAATATGTTCAGGTAATCTAGAGCAGTACAGTCTCTCTTACTCAGCTTCAGATTCCTGACAGCCTCTGACGCAGGTCCCTTTAAGCTTTCAGTAATTCTTTGCTTCTTCTGCGCCTCAGAGACGTCCCACTCGTCCAGAGCCTGCATCGCTTGTTCTACCCATTCTTCAAAGGTTTCTTCTCCCACCAGAGTTGGCAAGTTTCCTGAAAATTTTTCCAACTTCCGATATCCAAAGCTGATGTAAGAAGGGTGAGCCCTCTGACACTTAGCCAGCAAATCTCCAATAGCCACTATAAATTCAGGCCCGATCATGGCCAACGGACTGGGCGCAGGAACACTTGTGGATTCGCCACGTGGCGCACTTGGCTGAATCAGTTGGACTTCCACCTCATCGGTCAGCTTCACGCTCGCGCCCTGAAAACACACTGGAACACCCTTTCTCCACTCAAAAAGAACATACGTGTGAGAGGTATCTGGGTTCTCTTTAATGTCCAGGATTAACCCCCGATGATCTGGTGTCAGCACGGCCACGGCCTGGTGAATCTGATCTTCGACCCAAGTGTCTGCGGGAATATCCATGACTATACAAAATTCTAACTGACTACTGTGCTCCTCACACCATTCGGCAGCAGTGTCTGGATCCATATTTAACCCTTTAGATGCGGTTTTTCCAGAGACTGGATCCCGGACGAGCCCCCACGTGTAGCGCTCACTCCCGGAGGAGCCGCTGAAATTGAACCTCGGGTCAGTCTCCCCGCACTAGAGAATAAATATACTCCAGCACCGTTGTGGATTTTTATAAATTATATAGTTTACTAGAATAAATGGCATATAATGAATAACACGGTGTTCGTATATATTTTTACAGTACTTCGTAATGCGGGAAACGCGCAGCGAGAAAGAAATACGATGCTTCGTAATTCGAGGAACGCGCAGCGGAAAAGAAATACGATGCTTCGTAATTCGAGAAACACGCAGTGGAAAAGAAATACGATGCTTCGTAATTCAAGAAACGCAGCGGAAAAGAGAGGAAAAATAAATCTTTAACCCCCTTTTGTGTTTGGGGAGTGAGTCCCGCACAGGTTATGTCCCAGAATGTACGTGTGTGTGTGTGTGTTATGGTACCCGAGTACAATATCCAACTGGCCAGTGGATTGCTTATGAGGTATCTTCAACTAGTCAAGTTGGGGCCCTGTGGGTTTTGGAAACAAACAGCAGCGTGCTTTATTTTCACAACGGCCTGGAAAGCCTCTCACCCATCCGCCAGATACTTGATGCTCCGCTCGACCCAGGACGTCTCTCCACTCAATGTTGACTGGGGTTCTCTTGGTTACTGGATCCACTGTCGGGCTTTCTGCACCTGCCGCAAGATGTCCAGCTCACCGCCTGCTCTCCCTGTCCGATCGATCTGCGCTACTCCTAACTCGGGGTCTTCCAGCTTCCTCAATATCAGCGCGGGTAGTCCTGTGAATCTCTGGGTCTTCCTCTGGTAAGGCTGAATAACCCGGTCTTTAGCTCTGTCAGGCCCCAGCTGCGCTCCGGCCTAGTCGCTGTCTCGTTCTGCTGCTCTGCGTCTTGCTCCACTCACTCCCTGGCGCGCTCTGCTAGCTCTCTCCACGAGGCTCAGGATGTAAGTGTCTGTGTCCCACCCACTTCCTGTGTCCGTTCTCAAAGCATGCCGGGAAATGTAGTCCCAATGTTTTCTGTGTTTGTCCAGCATAATCTTAGCATGGTCTCTGTCTCCCTCTGGTGGCCATTTCAAGTAAATGCAGCAGAACAGTCTTTTTAAACACAGCGCTACAATACTTACCAAGTATATTGTTCTTATCTGGTGTCTGTTAACCCTTTGTGGGTATGTATCAGTCTGCTCTCTAGCTGTATGTAGCTTTGCTGAACATCCAAGGACCGGAAGGGTAGATAGGATTCTGCATACATGGACCAGCACCATAGACCCTAGGGGGAACCGTGAAAAATAATAACCCTAGCCCTAATAATAAATCTAACCCTAGAAATAACCATAATAATCCTAAACCTAAAAATAATCCTGACACAAAAAATAACCCTAACCCTAAAAATTCTCTGAGCTCTAAAAAGAACCCTAACTCTAATAATAACCCTAACCTTAATAATAACCCAAACCTTAAAAATAACCCTAACCCTAATAATAACCCAAAAAGTAGCCATAACCTTAGAAATAATGCTAACCCTAAAAGTAACGCAAACCCTAGAACTACCCCTAAAAACAACTTTAACCCCTTGTGTGTGGGCGGTTTTACGCAAATCCGTCCGTTTTTACGTTTCTGCGCTGTTAGCGTTTAGATCAAATTTTCTTCTTACTCATTTATGCAACCCACACATATTATACACGTTTTTTCCCGCCATTAAATGGACTTTCTAAAAATACCATTATTTCCATCATATCGTATAATGTACTCTTAAAAAAAAATTAAGAAATGTGATGAAAAAAATGGTAAAAACACACTTTTTCATAATTTAATCCCCAAAATCTACAACCGCCAAAAAAGACCCCGGCTAAATAGTTTCAAAATTTTGAGAATTGAAATACACAATTTTCACATGTTTTTGCTTTTTAACCCATTCACTGCTGAGCCAGTTCACCTATGTGCGCTGAGTTTATTATGACCGTTTTATGCTCATTATTTTTAGATGACAGCCTAGGTCCTATTTAATTAAACCCCCCAGACAATTTAGAAAAAAAATAATATATATATATATATATATATATATTTATTTTTATTTATTTATTTTTATTTTTACACCAAACCTGGTCATGTTTGGTATCATTGGAAAGGCCATGACCCTCTAGTTGCCACTGATAGGGAGATAAAGGGATCCAAAGGATCTACTCTTGGCAGCTATGGGGTTAACTGGCCCACTGATGTCCTCACACGTATGGTGAGGATGTCAGTGGGTGGGGGGGTGATTCGGAGGCTTGGCTGACATCCAGGATGTCAGCCACCTCCAGGTTTGAATTGATGACTTGGCACCGAATTGTGATCCAGCAGCAAAATGGTTTTTGCTATACACCTCTGAAAAGGGGAGACTCTACCCTTTCCAGCGGTGCAAAAAGCATTTCTCTATCTTTAATGGTTGGGGAGATAGAGGGCTCCAAATGAGCCCACCCCCTCCCCTTCCCAGATTTTACTGCAGGCGCCGTTGGGCGCCTGCCGATGATGTCATCACGCAGCGTGATGACATCATCGTGCCTGCCAGCCTCCTGGAAATGGCGGGGCAGGCATCCAGCCTGCCATAGATGCCACGGCAGCCGGCGAGGGAGGTAAGTATCGGCGAGAGGGAGGTTAGGAGGCCGATGCCATCTCTTATATAAGGTAGCCTACACAGCAGCAAAGATCCCCTGCAGCCTTGTCTAAACATTCCCTTCCCCAACCCATTGCCTCTTTGCTGCTGCTTTGTCCTATACCACAGCTGCAAAGTGAGACTTGCCATCAGATTTTGGTAAATGTTGCATCATTCGGGAGGAATGTTTGAAAATGATGCTTTTAGTGAAGTGATCCGAAGATAGAAAAGCCCCTGTTCAGGTTCCGGTCATTACTTCATGATGGTTTGCTTCCTTTAGATACATTTACTAGCTATACGGTGACTGGTGCAGGGAAATGTTCATATAGATGTACCATCTCTCCTGGAGGCGAGGTGGGGGCATTAGGTTTATTCTGAGTAAGGATGGGTGTTTAATGAACAGGCCAGTACAGATAATTGGGCAAACTGGATGTATGGGTCAAACAATAATGTCAATGCATCATGGGATCTCTCCTGAAGGTTCTGTATAGGCCAGTGTGGAGATCACCTTGATTGACGCTGCACAACCCGTAGCTGAGCAGAGTACTTGCATAAACAGTAATTAGATTACTTGTACATTACAAATGTAGCGCTACTCCCACGAGAGCTGCTATAGTTTACAGACCTCACTCCAGTGATCGCTCACCTCCACCACTGGTGCCAAGTAACACCAAGACACTGCTATACTATAAATAAAAAGGGTTTATTAGGACTAGCAAGCAGCCCCTCTGATGGGCAAAGTGATCAACAGTATAACAATATTGATTGAAGTGATTTACCAACACTATGTAGAGCAATGATGAATGAACAAAACAGTAAGCTTTGCAATACTTCAACACTGTTCAATTATTGACTATAATTGAAGTGACTTACAACCATAATCTAAATCTTATAGATTCTACCAAACCACTGGCCAGTGGGAATTACACAAACTCTCGAGACTGCTAGCGTTGGGGCCCTTTGGATTCTGTCGTTGGGTACCTTTACTGTGAAACCATATTTATACTCCACAAGGAAGTAAAGAAATCTTCGCAAAGTGTCACAGGGCAACAAGATTTGTAACTGCAGAGATCCCCCTTTTAGATGGAGCTTAGCGGGCAGTAGAACTAGGACGGACAACAAAGTTAGCGATATCAACTCATGCTGGATAACTGAATACCTCTCTCCGTTAGATACACTCTGTCTCTCTCTGGCACTTGAAGCATGAGGACAGCCGGATATCTTCTCCGCTGGACGCACTTGATCGCTCCCTCTGGCACTGGAAGCACGAAGACAGCCGGATCTCTTCTCTGCTGGGCGCACTTGATCACTCTCTCTGGCACTGGAAACATGAGGATAGCTGGATGCACGATTCACAAACAGGACCATCCACGCCATCCCACGTGCTCTTCCTCCCTGGAAAACGCGGGTACTCCCCTTCCCTTGCTAGGAGGCGTAGTTTTCTTCCTGTCAAATTGCATTAGGCACCCTGCACTCAAAACTATATGTTCCAGAATCCTTTTGTGATACCTTCAGTCTTCCTGTATTAACAACTTCCTACACCAGTGAAGAGACATGGAAAGGAGGGGGGAATTCCCCCACAACTGTGACAGGCTGCGTGTGTCTGTTTAAGTCTAGGCTGTAGTGGGAAACACATGTCCACAAACAGTCTGAGAGGTCCCCGCTACACAAATAAAAAGACATTATAAAACACCTTATAAAATACATTATAATGTATTTTATAACGTGTTTCATAAAGAACGTTTATAAAACACGGTATACAATACATTATAAAACACGTTATAGAACACGTTATAAAATACATTATGAAACACTTTATAAAGCACGTTATAAAACACGGTATAAAACACATTGCAAAATACGTTATAGAGCACGTTATAAAATACATTATGAAACACTTTATAAAGCACGTTATAAAACACGGTATAAAACACATTGCAAAATACGTTATAGAGCACGTTATAAAATACATTATAAAGCACGCTATAAAATCACTTTTTTTTTTTTTTAAATGTCCTGGGTGGCGAGTATGTACCATTAGGTGTCTTGCCCAAGAACACTTACTGGAGAGGTTGCTCGCTGGGATCGAACCCATGACTCTACAGGCTCTCTCCATGCAGATCAGCGATGTTACCTCTACTCCACCCAGCACCTTATAGAATATATTACAAAACACACTATAAAACATATGATAAAACATAGACTGCTGTTTTTTTTTCTTTATTTGAAGTAATTACATGTAAAAAGACAAATAAAGGTAAGTTTTATCGCCTGTTTCCATTTTGTGGATTTTTCCCACAATGCAACACTTACCGAAATATGTTCAAAAGCTTTAGTTTGTGGTTGTGCTTTATCTTCTACAGTATTTAACAGTTAATGACTTGAAGGAAGGAATGTTTATATAAGGCTGCAGGGGGTGTATTGTGTTCACCAGGCTACCTGGGATAAGAGCTGGCAGCTGAATGAGATTAGAAGGGAGCTTGAGGCTAGCATCAGACGAACGCAGTCATCACGTCCGTGTCGCCGCACATTTAACATCTGACGTTGCATTGTTTTGTGATCAATGGAGACCAACAAACGAAGTACGTGCGCACGCACCACGCAGGTGGCAACAGACGCGATATAAGCCTCGACGTAAAAGCGCTACGACGGACGCATAGAGTGCGCCACGTCCACGTAGCGGCCTGTGTGCGTGATGATGCGACGTCCACCACGTTGACGCTCAGAGGTTCTTTTGGTGTGGCTGACTGTATCTGTCTTTTAATTTTAAATAATTAATTTTGTTTCCCATATTTCCCTTTTTTTTCTACATCCGTTAAAAAAAGGGATCGTCTGGTGTCTACAGTATCTTCCGTCAGTACGTCTGTCCATTAGGCACACACGCAACGTGCGCTTAGACTGTGTTCATCTGACATTAGCCTAAAAGCCTTCTAATCTCCCCCCTGCTGATGTCCTTTGAATACATCCCACACAATACAATGATATGAGTCGGTGACTGACCCATTCACTCCATTCTATGACCAAAACCACACAGTGAGGAGCAAGTGATGGAAAGATACAACACAAAATATCACACAATGGATGCACTCAGTGACACATATAGAGGAAAATATCTCACAATGGATGCACCCAGTGACACAACACAAAATATCACACAGTGGATGCACCCAGTGACACAATAAGGACATTTCATTTTTTGGTGGTGCCGGCCCTTTAAAACAATGGGTGGAAATTAAATCATTATTATCCTTTATTTATATAGTGCCACATATTCCGCAGCGCTTTACAAGATCAGTGTACAAAGGGTTAATACATTAGAATACCACACATGGATGATGACCTGGTTCAGGGGGACCCTGTTCCCAAGAACTTACAATCTATGAGATGTACAAGTATTTTGTGAGGTCGGCGCATCCATATCGTTAGGTGTTTTGCCCAAGGACACTCGCTGGTGGTGTCTTCTGAGTGGGATCGAGTTGTCTTTCCATGATTGTAGAGCAGCGACCTGGTGGTTCGGTTGAACCCGCTTCTCATAAAGTCGAGACTTGCTTCTCCACAGTTGTATTGGAGGAATGTGCTAAATGGGATTCTGACTTGCTTCTCCACGGTCGAAGGGTAGAGACGTTACCACTGGACTCCACAGCCGATATTGTGTGCCAGGCGAGTATGTACCGTTAGGTGTCTCGCCCAAGGACACTTACTGGAGAGGTGCTCTGGCCGAGATTCCAACCTGGGTCTCCACGGTTACAGAGCAGTGATGTTTCCTCTACTCCATCCAGGCGTTGGTGGCTAGTAATGCTTTATTCTGGCTAGTAAAGAATAGTGTAGCGATGTGTTAAAGTTTACTGTGGCAGTACCCATTTTTGGCCACAAGATGGAGACTATCACGATTAAAGACCCTGGACACTTGAACTACATGTCCATGCATGCTTTGCGAAGAAACAGGAAGTGGGTGGGTTTGTGGAGAGCTGTACATCCTGCACCTCGTGGAGAACAGGCAGAGCGCGCCAGGGAGTCAAGGAGAGCGGATGCACAACGTAAAGAGAGAGACCAAAGATAGGCCGGAGCGCAGACAGAGTGGATCGGGCCTTCAGGATTGACTCACTCAACTTGCGGGACACAGACCTCACCCTCTATGCTATTCAAGTGCAGCTGAAGGAGAGAAGACCCCAGGAGTGAGGAGTACCGCGGTCGATCGAAGCGGGGAGCAGGCGGTAAGCTGGATGAGTCGCGGCTGACAGACAGAGGGCCAGACAACAGATCCGGTGGTCGGCATCCCCCGGCAACATCGAGCGGAGAGGCGTCCTGGGCCAGCCGAATCTCAAGCTTGCGCTGGATGGGTGAGAGGCCCCAAGGCCGTGTTTAAATAAGAGCGTACGCTGCTGTTTCCTTCTAAAACCCACAGGGCCCCAACTGACTAGTCGAAGACATCGCTAAAGTAAACTCACTGGCCAGTTGAGAAGTACCCGGGTACCCTACACACACAAATACATATCACCTCATGTTCTGGGATTTAACCGGTGCAGGACTCATTTTCCTTTTCCGAACCGGGACAAGGGGGCAAAGTTAAAGCTACATTCCGAACATTTTTTCCTTTTTTTGTTCCCGCTGCGCGTTCACCGTGATACGAGAACTGTGTATTTTATTGTGTCTCGCTACGGGGTTTTTCCTCGAATTTCGTATCTTTTAATTTTCTGCTCGGTCTGGGTTTTTTTCCGAAAATACGAAGTCCTCGTGTTTTCGTTTCTTTTACCGCTACGCGTTTATCGTGTTACGAAAGTACTGTAAATCTTCCTGCATATACCGTGTCTTAAGAGCTGCAAACCTTTTAGTAAACCTTTTAAATTGTAAAACTGTCCAGCGTGTTGGAGTATATTTATTCCCTAGTGCGGGGAGACTGACCCGTGGTTCATTTTCAGCGGCTCCTCCGGGAGTGAGCGCTACAATAGCAAAACATTTTAAGCCCTGATTTTGTCTGATAAACTCATTGTTAAACTTGTTTACGTTTGACATTTTTAAGCTTGAATCACTAATTAGAAATTCTCTGGTGCGTCTGAGCGACATGTTCTGAATCCCTCAAGTGTAATTTGCTGCCAGTCCCTTGGAACATCTTCTCGTAGAACGTGGAGGCCTCTGGAGGATCCCCGCTTTCTTCTGGAAATATATAAGCTGGGATAATTTAAGAAATCCGGACACATACAGCAGCCCGTGTGTTTGTGGTGACAAAGCAGACACAGGCATTTTGGAGAAATCCAACCAGTGGGAAACCCCGAAAAAACAACTGAACAGGAGGATTTGTGGTGACACAGGGATATCTGGAGGATAACTGGACAATACCTGGTCAGGAGGAATACGTTGATGGTCAATAGAATGCAGGTTTAAGACCCTCAAGAGTTTCAAGAATATGGTGGGTAATCCGGACCGGAGAAAATACATTTTCAAACGAGTCATTCCAGAATAAAATTCCAATTGTGTCTGTTTTTATCAGGGAGTTTCCACCATTGAGGGTTAAACATTTGGGGGTAATTTCTCTGTTGTGTCCTTACATGTTCTCCAAGCACATTGCTCCTTTAATTTCAGTCTTGGTGCTTTCACACTCCATGTAAAGACATCAATGGACCCTTAGACTGGTCGTCCACTGGGTCAGTATTTGTGCGATCATGTGATTGTCCGACGTACCCATCATCGTCCAACCAATCCCACAACATGCAGGAGAATCTGCCCTCGTCCACTTCCCCCGACTTCCACCAGACAACTTCAGACGATTTTGTCAACAACAGACTAGCGATCTTTCCCATTTGAATGGGATTTATCAGACTAAGTTGGGACGATCTGGTACAATTTACATGAAAGAAGATAAATTGTTTAGTTAAACCGCCATGCGGCAGCAGGGAGTTATCTCACAGAGAAGTGATTCAGTTCGGCAGGTGAATCCCATAGGATTCAATGTAAAATGATATTTTCAATTCTATTTTATTTTTCATTCCACCGTTTAATCTTTTCATTTGCAGCAAAAAAGCCTATTTATTGATTTTAATGAATTTTTGGAGTATTTTTTTGGTGAAATTCTTATTCCAGTTTTTTTTGTTTTTAAATTCCTTTTTCTTTTCCTTCGCTGCAGAACTAAAGAAAAAAAAAAAACACCTGTGAACGCTGTCGAAGACATGCATGGAAGTCCAGTGCTGGGACAGCACCAGAGACCCCTGTATGTGTTTCCATGTTCTTGTTTTCAACCACAAATGGGAAGTGCTTGGTGCGTGTATAAATAAACCCCACCATCTGTTTGCCTCTTGGCTGATAAGCAGCGAGAGAGCGTGCGGCTGCTCAGAGGAGCAGCTTTTGGTTACATTGGTTAGGTACTCACTCTACCAAGAGGTGCCGTGATGGGGAGAGTGATCTTACACTTCAATGGCCATTCGAGCAAACTAAAACCTCTAAATGTGTTTTGTTGCACATGGAATTGTATAGAAACGAGCACAGTTGACATCTTGTTTTCTTGCTATCTTTGAAAAAAATTGTCCGTAGTCAGACAGCAATGACAGTCGTACGACTACGGAGCCAGTGGACGGCCGGCCTTAACTCTCACCTGTAGACTCCATGAATAGTAACTATGAAACCTGGGTAAGATGCTGAAAACGTGTGATGAAAATAAATGACCTCAATACTATTAGTTGATAATTACTTTGCACGTCCAAAGTGCTCAGATTTATAGCTGTGTCTGACATGTCAAGGCTACTTCAAAGAACGTTTAATGGCGATGAGGAGAGGTAGGACACGCCCACGTTCTCTCACCCGCACTCTTTCTCTTTCAAGCATCACCAATTATCTAGCAAATGATGAGATCATACTATTTGACTTGTGCACGGACAAAATATTCCGTTTTGGAAAAACCATCAAGGTCTGATTTTTCGGATTCAAAACTATTTTGTTTATTTTTTTATCATCCAAACTTTCAGAACCTCCCACATTTCAGGCATTCTCAGAGTTTTTTAGTAGCATCATCTTTCTGACACCAGTAAAGTGGAATAAATTGATACAAGGGTTTGGTCTAGGACGGGTTAGTGTGACAAGACACAAGAGTCACTTTCATCCTGGGGTGCATGGGCCTATTTGGGAGGTGCAGGTTTGATGTTCTATATTGTTTCCCTGCCCTCCCCTATGTTGAAGTCACCCTGTACATACAATTCTAGATGCAGTGTGCTTGTGTCATCTGAGCTTTGCATGAATACGGTTATTGTTATTATAGTTATTGTCTATGCTTATCTAAAGGATTACTGTGTGGGTCACTCTAGCCTTTCCCAACTCCTCCTATCTGGAATGTGTTTACATCTGTTAAAGGTTTGCGTGGTCTTTGTCTGTCTGGTCTAAGGCTAGGGTCAGACGAACGCATTTTTCACGTTGTTCGTGAAAAAGTTCCTTCGAACGAATGGACGTATTTCTTCACGGAATACGCGACAGCGGTCATACGATGCTCATTTTCGTCCGTGATTTTGTACGGATCATCAATAAAACCTTTTTGCGTCTGGACGTTATGTTAGCCGGACATTAGCAGCGTCTGACGTCTCCTAATCACGCACACACGCCGCTATGCGGCCGCAGCGCACTCTGTACGTCAGTAGTAGCGGTTTGACGTTCTCGAAAAAATGCGGTCGTTTGCCACTTGCGGTGCCCGGACGAACTTTCGTGCGGCCGTTCGTCGTATGTTCCCCGGCATTGGACGTCATTTGCTGCTAGCACGGCCGTGATTTCGTGCGGCTAAACGCACGTTAAAACTGCACTCGTCTGACCTTAGCCTAACCCAAAGATCTGCATGCTGCCTCATTTCTGGGGAATGCTATCACCGTGCTTTCAGTGTACCTATCCTCCTATCCTTAAGCTTTGGCTAAGGGCTGGAGAAAGGCGTGAAAGACTGTTGCTGGAATAATGGGGTCCGGCAAGGGAGGCACATTAATAGATGTGACCCAGTCGTAGTATGGAGTTCTGTTACAGTTGGTATTTGTCCTAGTTTTAGGGTTAGGATTACTTTTAGGGTTAGGATTAGGGTTAGGCTTAAAATTTCTGCTTGCTTTAGGATTAAGGTCAGGTATAGTATTAGGGTTAGATCTAATTTTAGGGTTAGGGTTTCTATTTATGCTTGTTTTTGGATTAGGGTTAGGGTTACTTTAAGGGTTAGGGTAAGTATCGGAGTTAGGGTTACTATTTCTGCTGATTTTAGGATTATTTTAGGGTTAGGGTTAGTGTTAGTGATCCTGGAGGGATCAGCCAAATGACAAATGATTTAGGTAAACTAAAAAAATGGTGGGAGCTGTGACAATTG
The DNA here is from genome assembly GCA_009667805.1 of Leptobrachium leishanense. Classification (NCBI taxonomy): domain Eukaryota; kingdom Metazoa; phylum Chordata; class Amphibia; order Anura; family Megophryidae; genus Leptobrachium; species Leptobrachium leishanense. The sequence goes on along the minus strand of CM019065.1, from coordinate 1,737,987 downwards.
AGTTTTAATGTGGATAAGTGCAAGATAATGCACCTGGGACGTAAAAACCCAAGGGCTGAATATAGAATATTTGATACAGTCCTAACCTCAACATCTGAGGAAAGGGATTTAGGGGTTATTATTTCAGAGGATCTAAGGGTAAGTAGTCAATGTAATAGAGCAGCAGGAAATGCTGGCAGAATGCTTGGAAATGCTGGCAGAATGCTTGGAAATGCTGGCAGAATGCTTGGTTGTGTAGGGAGAGCCTGTATTAGCAGTAGGAAAAGGGAAGTGCTCATGCCACTGTACAGAGCACTGGTGAGACCTCACTTGAGTACTGTGTGCAGTACTGGAGACTGTATCTCCAGAAGGATATAGACATCTTAGAGAGAGTTCAGAGAAGGGCTACTAAAATGGTGTACGGCTTGAAGAAGAAAAGTTACCAGGAAAGGGTTAATGATCTTAACATGTACAGCTTGGAAAAAAGACGAGACAGAGGAGATATGATAGAAACATTTAAATACGTAAAGGGAATCCACAAGGTAGAGGAAGGGAGTATATTTAAACGGAAACAAAGTAGCAAAACAAGAGGACATAGTCTTAGATTAGAGGGGCAAAGGTTTAAAAGTAACATCAGGAAGCATTATTTTACTGAGAGGGAGGTGGATACATGGAACAGTCTTCCAGTTGAAGTGGTAGAGGCCAAAACAGTAATTGAATTTAAGCAGGCATGGGATAGACATAAGGCTATCCTAAACAAAAGATAAATCCAGGTAAAGTATCCATGTAATTGGGCGACTAGATGGGCCGAAAGGTTCTTATCTGCCGACATTTTTCTATGTTTCTATGTTAGGCTCAGAGTTACTATTGCTGCTTTTTTTAGGGTTAGGGTTAATTTTTCATTGCACCGTGAGTGTTAATCATCTGAATTGAACCAAATCGATCCAGATATATTTATTTTGGAACAGATTTCGGTGACTCCGAATTTTGCTCAAATTTCTATTCAGTCCGAAGCGAAACACGCATGTTTACATACTTTGTTTTGATATTGATGATTCCACTGGCTGATACTGTAACTACTGTCTGACCTATTGAAGTTGAGTTTTCTCTTTTGTTCTGTGTTTATTGTCGTTTAACGGATTTTGTTTCTTCTTTTTACATGAAATAAAGGAGGTTGTGACGAACACGTCTAGTGTTGAAGATTTTTGGATGCTGGGGTTTGAGAACATCCACAGTTTGAAAGGTTTACTCTTTTGTATCTTCCTGATAAGTTACATTGTGACATTGTCTGGTAACATAACCATTATCTCAGTGGTTTCGATGTCCAGATGTTGCCACTCTCCCATGTACTTCTTCTTGGGACACCTGTCTGTCAATGACATAATCATCAGCACGAACGTCGTTCCTGGAATGCTATGTATCGTATTAAATGAGGGAAGTTCTGTTTCTCTCGGCGGCTGCTTCACCCAAATTTTCTTCCTGTCCCAGTCGGCCGTTACCGAGTGTTTGCTCCTCACAGTAATGTCCTATGACCGGTACGTGGCCATCTGTAACCCTCTGCGGTATTCTTCCTTCATGGACCTTCAGCTGTGCTCTTATCTTGTGGGTTCGTGTTGGGTTTTCGGAATCCTGTCCGCGTTGCCGCATAATTTTATTCTGATGCAAATGACGTTTTGTGGTTCAAACATGATTAACCATTTTTACTGTGACCTGATCCCGGTCCTGGCCGTGTCTTGCTCCGGGAGTTTGGCTAATGAAATAATAATCATCGTATTGTCCATTCCAGTGACTTTTTTCCCAATCATTTTTATCACTGTGACGTACATCAATATCTTGCTCGCCATACTTCGGATCGCCACCACCATCGGGAGGCAGAAGGCCTTCTCCACCTGCAGCTCCCACCTGACGGTTGTATGTCTGTATTATGGGACGTTAATATTTAATTATGTGATTCCATCGAAAGAGGAATACTCGGGTTTACAGAAGCTGATCTCTGTGCTTTATACTATAGTGACGCCGCTATTAAACCCCATTATTTACAGCCTGAGGAACGAGCAGATTCGAGGAGCAATAACGAGGATTATCTCAAAGAGAAAGAGTGACCAATGATAATCAGTAGACAAGTGCATTTTGTGTTGTCCGAACTGATTTCCCGATGAGATAACGGCATTTCAGTGATTCGGGAACATCTGAAAGTCCAAGCCACCAAAATGCTGAAATGAACAACAACAATAACATGTTTCCGCATCGAAGCAAACGTTTTCAGATCAATCTGGAATCATTTTGGGGAACAAAACTACCTGAGTCCTAACCCTAACGCAAGCAATAACGAACAGTAACCCAACCCTAGAGGTTACCCTAATCCTAGCCCTAACCCTTAGGCCGGCTGTCCACTGGGTCTGTATTTGTGCTATCATGCAAATGTTTGTCATCGCCCATCATCGTCCATCATCGTCCAACCAATCCCACAACATGCAGGAGAATCAGCCCTAGTCCACTGCCTCCAATTCCCATTGGACGACGTCAGACGACTTTGTATGACTGCAACAGACTAGCGATCTTTCCCATTTGAATGGGATTTGATGGACAAAGCTGTGACGATCTGGTACAAATTACATGAAAGATGAATTATATAGTTACACCGCCGTGCCGCCATGTCAGGGAAATTTTCCCATAGAGAAGTGATTCAGTTCGACAGCCCATAGGATTCAATGTGTAATTATATTTTAGATTTTTTTTTATTTAACTGTTTATTCTTTTCATTTGCAGCAAAAAGCCTTTTTATTTATTGATTTTATTGAATTTGAGTATTTTTTTAGGCAAAATTTTTGATTCCCAAGTTTTTAAAAAAAATCTGTTTTATTTCCTTCGCCGCCGAACTGGAAAAAAACAAGGAAACCTGCAAATAGTGTTGAAGACATGCAGGGAACTCCAGTGCAGTGCCTGGTGCTGAAATGGCCCTTTCATAACCAGGGATAGCACCAGAGATCCCTGCATGTCTTTGGTAGCTTTCGGGTGAGGTTCTCTTTTTTTTTTCAGTTCGGCGGTCTTCTCATTGGTCCTTCTGGGTCATCCATATTCACTTCCAGCAGATGACCTAGATCGTTCAGGATCTTTCCAAAAAGTTGTCTGCAGTCAGACGGCCAGGTCAGTCGTCCATCAATGGACCCAGTGGACGGCCAGCAAAATACAAGCAGAAACAGTAACTGTAACCTTAACAGTAACCCTAATCCAAACACAAAGAGAGCCAGTAAACCTAACAGTAACCCAACCGTAGACATAACCCCGGTCCTAACCCAAATATAAGCCGAAAAAGTAACTAACCCTAACAAGTACATCTAACAATAACCCAACCCTAAACCTAACCTTAACCCTAGTGTAACCCGAAAACAAGCAGAGACAATAACTGTAACCCAAACATTAACCCTACTCATAACACATACAGGGGTATAGAGGGGGATAGGGGTACGGAGGGAGGTATAAAAAGGGTCCAGGAGATAAAACAATATGTGCAACTCCAAAATTCTGTACAATTTAGAACATTTTTATATTTAGCTGAAATTTCAGATGAATCCGAAGGGTGCCGGACAAAATCCTGACAACCAACTCCCTGAATGCCAACCACTGGACAGCCAAGTACCCGACAGCACAAGTGCCCGACAGCCAAGTCCCGACAAGCCAGTGCCCCGACGGCCAACGTCCCGACACAGAGAAAAATACCCACCGCAAGAAAATAAAAAAGTCTGCATATCTGATAAGCCACTGGAAACGCAAAAATCACACGAGCCGCCGAACACAGCGCCAACCAGTGGCCGGAAAAAAAAAGACAAGCCCACGAATGGTGTAAAAAAAAGTTTGCAAATATACTTAACGCTAAAACCTATGCGATTCGCCAGATTAAACCTGCCGAATGAAACCACCGAACATCAAGGCATCTCACTGACATTTCTCTGCTGTTCGGCGTGCTCTGAATAGATTAACCATTGCTTCTCTATGGGGGAATTCACTGCTGCCGAACAGGCACCGTATGTACCATCTCCTGTGGACAGGTCAACTCGAGGTCATAATCTGTCATTCACTGCAAACTCCTCATTGGTTGTGATTGTTACCCAGAAAGCACTTTTAGCGGCAAATACAACCTGCACATGTTTCCTATGTGGGCACCCCTTCTACACTGAAAATGACAGAAATCTGTGAGATCATCCCTTCTCAACCAGGGAAGAGCAAAATCAACCTTCATGGATATCTGATGGTGAAAGATAAAAATCCCAATGACCGTCAAAGGCAGAGCAACGACCAAATATGTCAACGGACGGCATCATCTAGAGAGGTATGTGGATCATAATCATAAGTGCTGCGTGTGTCGCTAAAATAATTGGGCAAATTAAAGTACAGGCAAAAGAAACAACCAGCCTGCCATGTCAGATTGTGCAGAGCAGCGCTGTTACCGCTCCGCAAAATAGATATTCCAGATTCTTTACAGAAAACCTTAAATGGAGAACTATTATTGGTCAGAGACTTAACGCGGGAGAAGACAGAATACTAATGTTTCCAACCAAAGTAAATGTTCTATATTCAGCAAAGGCGAAGTATTGGATAATGAACGGAACATTCAAAACTGTAACCACAATCTTTAATCAGCTCTATTATACCATACATGCACCAGTTGGCACCGAGAATTACCCATGTCTACCCCTAGTCTACGAACTAATGACGAGTAAGAGTGAGGAAAATTATAAACGTATGTTGGAAGTAGGGATGAGCCGAACACCCCCGAGTTCGGTTCGCATTCGAACTCGAACGTTTCAAAAGTTCGAACTCGAACTCAATGCAAGTCAATGGGACTCAAAGTTAGATTTTTAGATTGTCCTCCAAGAGGGCATAAATGCTACATATTTGCGATAAAAGGTGTATGGGGGTCCGGGTAGTGCCCTGGGGGACAGGAAAAAAGGACAAAAAGTAAAAAAAAATAAGTTTTTAACCCCTTCACTGCTGACGACATGTGGGACACGTCCTCAGGTACTCCCGTTGTATGCTGAGGAGGACGTGCCCCACACATCATCAGCTTTGCGTGACCCCCGGCGGAGATACTCACCTCTCTGTCCGGGGTCCCACGGCGTTCTGACTTCAGCATCCTCAGACACTGAATTCAAGCTCCTCCCGACGTGAATGACGTCATCGCGCCATGTGCAATGCGCGATGACGTCATTTCCAGGCGACCCCCCCGGCAATGCCGGGAGATCGCCTGGAAGGGAGGGGGGATCCGATCGGGAGGTCCCTTAAAAAGAAGCCAGGCACCGCTTAAAAGGGGAGAGTCTCCCCTTTTAAGCGGTGCCTGGCTTTAACCCCTTAAGCACCGGGTCGCACTTCGGCGAAGTGCGGCCTGGCTCCGGTGGGGGCTCCGGTGGGGGCCGCCATCTTGGATGGCGGCTCCACCCTCGGGTCCCCCCTCACTGCCCAACGTCCTCACGCATAGCGTGATGACGTTAGATAGCCGGGGAACCCCTAGCTGCCCGGAATCCCCTGGTGGAGATAAGGGGTTCATTTGAACCCCGATATCTCCAGAACCGTGGCAGCTAGGGGGTCATGGACTGTGTCAATCGAAAGGCCTGAGCATGACCAGGTATAAAGTAAACATGTATTTTTTTTGTGTGTTATTTTTATTAATGCAGCAATATTGTTCACATTTCAATTATAATGTGAACAATGATGCTGCACTAATGATTTTTTTCTATGGTGTGCGTTTGCTAAAAATCACATAATTCCCCCCAAAAAATTTAATAAGTCCCCATTTCTAATTTTTGTACAAGCGCACCCCATAGAAAACATAACCGCAAATGTTCATGTGATAAAAGGTGAAAAAAAACACTTTACGCACTGCAGATGATTAGAAATTCAAGTTTTATTGCATTTTTTTGTTATAATATACAGGCAGGACATGATGTATACATATAAAAATTATATATTATGAATCTGCCGGAAAGAACGATATATAATATGTCTGGGTCGTATAATAAAATGTGGCTTCAAATCGCGTTTAAACATGATGAGCGAAAGCGGTAAAAATGAGCTCAGCACACAGCAGTGAAATGCTTCAGCAGTGAAAGGGTTAAAGGAACAGTGAGTTTTCCATAAAATAAGGGTTAAAAAAAAAAACGAAAAATTCCTTCAAATATCGTGCCTAGGAGGTCCCCATAACCTGCCCGTGAAGTGGCAGATTTGTAGGATGTATGGAAACATCGCCATCACAGACCCACACACTACACCTAGCACTCCCAGTCTGCATACAATGTATCAAATTCATGAGACCGGACTAATTAGAAGCACATGTTATTTCCAAACACTAATTAAACACCTGTTGTTTACGCCGTTTGAGAGCACAGGTCATTAAGAGGTGAGAATCTTTGCACCTAGACACTATTTTTTAATTCAATATCTAATAAACCGTTGCTTATAATATTCTGCAGTGAAGAGTCTCTTTATTTCTAGATTTTTTGTATTTTTTTAAGCATTTTTTATACTTTTTTTTAAAAAAAAAATCGAACTTGAGCCGAACACGCCAAAAAGTTCAAAGTTCTCGAACTTTCGAACTGCGGATGTTCGAATCGAACTCCAAACTGATCGAACCGAACAGCTCATCCCTAGTTGAAAGACTAGATTGACTTTGGTGAAGAGCATGAAATTGAGCTAAAGCCACAGACTATCCTGACGGATCTTGAACTTGCAGCTATTAATGCTTCGAAAAGCGAATTTCCTGAAGTCTCCAACAAAGTTTGCTTCTTCCATCTGGGACAGTGCATTTGGAGAAGAATTCAAGGAAGTGGATTAGCATCTCGATACGGCACAGATGAACAATTTAGTTTAACCACTTGGCTGCTAAGGACGTGCTCAGCGCATCCTACCAAGTGCTCCTCCTGTGCTATGGACACGCTGAGCGCGTCCTAGCACAGGAGGCAGCAATCGGCTGGGATTCCACCCGATTGCTGCCCCCCCCTGGTGCAGGCTGACATCTTGGATGTAAGCCCGGCACTCCGGGACTCCCTCCCGATCGCTGGGGGCCAGCAATTAAAGGCAGGCACGTTTGGAAGGGCACAGCCTGTCCTTCCAAACGGTGCCTGGCTTTAACCCCTTGGGGGCCGGATCACGATTCAGCACCGAAAAGTGCCGGATTGTGAAGCTCTCCCGGAACTTGCCGGAATGGATGTCGGCCAAGCTTCTGGGAACTCCCCCTGATGACTGGCGTCATCGTGCATTGCGCGATGACATCAGTTCTGGAGTTAACCCCTAGCTGCCACCAATGGCGAAGATAGGGGGTTCCAAAAAAAAAATAATAATAATAAAAAAAAAATCAAGTTTTTTTTTGTTTTGTTTTATTAATGCAGCAATATTGTTCCCATTTCAATTATAATGTGAACAATGATGCTGCACTAACGATTTTTGTATGGGGTGCGATAGTTAAAAATCGTGTAATTTTCCCCCCAAAAAAATGTAACGAGACCCAATTTCAATTTGTTTTAACAAGCGCACCCCATAGAAAATATAACCGCAAACACTCGCATGTTAAAATGTGAAAAAAAAACACTTTACACGTTGTAAATTATTGAAAATTCTAATTTTATTGCATTTTTTGTTATAATATACAGGCAGGACATGACGTATACATATAATAATGACATATTATGAATCTGCAGAGTCTGCCGGAAAGAACGATATATAATATGTCTGGGTCGTATAATAAAATAATGCTTTAAAACGCGGTTAAACATGATGAGCGAAAAAATGAGTAAAATGAGTAAAAATGAGCTCAGCACACAGGCGTGAAATGTCTCAGCAGCGAAAGGTTTAATGCTGCATCATTTGTTTGCTTTGGCATTTGTTCCATCACATCAAATCGCAGAAGCATTTGATATCTTGAAGCCTCATTTGCCACCAGAGGTCAGTGAACTGATTGAGTGGTTTGAAAATAATTATGTCCATGGAAGAATAAGACGACATTTGCATAATGGGACTGCTGTCCGTGCCCTGCCACTGTTCCCACCAAATTTGTGGTCTGTGTATGACTCCATGCAACTAGGTGTCCCACGTACCCAAAATAACCTTGAAGCTTGGCATAGGAGATGGGAGAATATAGTTGGAGGAGCACACATTGGCGTCTATCGAGTTATCGAAGAATTTCAAAAGGAACAACAAGTTGAAATGCAAGTGGAATGCATAATTTGTGGTGAACCCTCTCCAAAGCGCAAGAACGTGACAAATGATCGAGAAGGTCACATTCCATTGATTGTGAATGATCGAGGCAATCGATCAGTAATGGACTACCTGCATGGTATTGCCCACAGTATTTCTATTTAAAATGCATAGACTTAATTTACAGAGAAAATGGCGTTGCGCCTGTACTCACCAGAGAGGCTGCAACTGCCAGGAGTAACAGCCCAGTTAGAGCGGCTTTTGGTACATTGGTTAGGACTCACTCTACAAAGAGGTGCCTTGTCGGGGCTAGTGAAGAAACAGGAATATAAAACAAAGTTCAGAACAACAGGTAGAGTTGAAGGTGGTCTTCTTGAGTATCAGGTGACTTTGATGAATGGCAAGTGATGTGAGGCGAGTAACGTAAAAGTCCCGAATAACAGGTTACAAACTAAGATGGCAGGAGAAGGCAGCGTGGTCAGTGAGGCAATCCGGGTTGGTTGGCAGGAGAAGACAGCGTGGTCGATGAGGCAATCCGCGTCGGTTGGCAGGAGAAGACAGCGTGTCGATGAGGCAATCCGGGTCGGTTGGCAGGAGAAGACAGCGTGGTCGAGGAGGCAATCCGGGTCGGTTGGCAGAAGAAGACAGCGTGGTCGATGAGGCAATCCGGGTCGGTTGGCAGGAGAAGACAGCGTGGTCGGTGAGGCAATCCGGGTTGGTTGGCAGGAGAAGGCAGCGTGGTCGGTGAGGCAATCCGGGTTGGTTGGCAGGAGAAGGCAGCGTGGTCGAGGAGGCAATCCGGGTCGGTTGGCAGGAGAAGACAGTGTGGTCGAGGAGGCAATCCGGGTCGGTTGGCAGAAGAAGACAGTGTGGTCGAGGAGGCAATCCAGGTCAGTTGGCAGAAGACAGCGTGGTTGAGGAGGCAATCAAGGTCGGTCGGCAGGAGAAGGCAGCGTGGTCGGTGAGGCAATCCGGGTTGGTTGGCAGGAGAAGGCAGCGTGGTCGATGAGGCAATCCGGGTCGGTTGGCAGAAGAAGACAGCGTGGTTGAGGAGGCAATCCGAGTCGGTTGGCAGGAGAAGACAGCGTGGTCGAGGAGGCAATCCAGGTCAGTTGGCAGGAGAAGGCAGCGTGGTCGGTGAGGAAATCCGGGTCGGTTAGCAGGAGATCAGAGGAAAGTGTCACGGTTCCCAGATCCCACCACGCAGTACTTAACGCCCCACACTCCACAGAACCCAGAAGCTACCAACAGAGTAGCCGTGAAAGATCTAACTGTCTGGTCCTTAGAATTGGCCAGGTAAACTAGCTAGACAGATAGGGTTAACAACACGGGGAGTAGTCAGCCGAGCCAGAATCAGGAATACAGAGTTCAGAATGGTCAAATGGAATAGCCGGGTCGATATTAGAGCAGTAGCGTAGTACAAGAAAATGGTCTAGGGCAACAGAAGGCAGAATAGTCAGAAACAAGCAGAGGTCAATAACGGGTTAATTCAATATAGCAGTCAGGTACAAGGAGCTCAGGTATGGATAACCACGATCTGGCAACTGCTGAGAATACACTGAGGGTTTTTAAAGACCTTCACCAGGCCACGCCCCCCACTCAAGCCGCGCCTCTTGCAACCACCTCCCTGCCTGTCTCCATTTAAACCGGGCTTTGGTCAGCGAGCAGCATCAGACATGCTGCCCTCAAGCACACAGGTAGGGCTGGAAGCTCCCAACGTTACAGTACCCCCCTCTCCACGGGAGCCACCGGACGACCAACAGGACGAGCGGCAGGACGACCACCAGGGCGATCGGGGTGCGAGGCATGGAACGCCCTGACCAACCTAGAGGCAGACATGTCGGAAGCTGGAATCCAGGACCGGTCCTCTGGACCATAACCCACCCAATCGACCAAGTACTGCAGAGTGCCCCTGCACAGCCTAGAATCCAAAACCCTCCTAACCTCATACTCAGATTCACCATCAACCTGAATAGGTGGAGGAGGAGGAACGACCCGCGTGTACCTGTTACACAACAATGGCTTCAGTAGGGAGGTGTGGAAGACGTTGTGCATGCAAAGATGTTTAGGAAGGGCAAGAGCATAAGCCACAGGATTAATGCGGCGAATGATCTTATATGGACCTATAAACCGAGGTGCCATTTTCATAGAAGGCACCCGCAACTTCACGTTCCTAGTGGACAACCAAACTCTATCCCCCACGTTATAGGAGGGAGCTTGTAACCTATGCCTGTCAGCCTTGCGTTTCTGGACAGCAACATTGCGCTCCATATTTTCTCGAATCTGTCTCCAAATCTCTTGCAGTTGAGTGAGAAGGTCATCGAGAGCCGGGATGGCCTGTTCAGTAAACTGAAGCGGTAGAGCCGGAGGGAAAAAACCATAGATGGCAGAAAAAGGAGAGTGGCCAGTGGTCTCGTTAACGGCGTTATTACGTGCATACTCAGCCCAGGGCAACAACTCCGACCAATTGTCTTGTTGTGGTGTGGTAAAGCAACATATGTACTGCTCGAGACCCTGATTTGCCCTCTCTGCTGCCCCATTGGTTTGTGGATGATATGCTGAAGAGAAGGCCAATCGCACCCCCATCTCTGCACAGAAAACCCTCCAGAAACGAGAGACGAACTGGGCTCCTCTGTCAGAGACTATTTCAGACGGAACCCCATGTATTCGTACAATCTCTCTAGCAAATACAACCGCCAGTTCTTTGGCTGTAGGAAGCTTAGGTAGAGGGACAAAATGAGCCATTTTGGAGAAGCGGTCTACAACTGTCAGAACCACAGTATGACCCTTGGACTTCGGCAAGTCCACAATAAAATCCATAGATAGATGAGACCAAGGCCTCTTAGGCATGGGTAAAGGCTGCAATAGACCGACAGGCAAGGATTTACTGGTTTTGCTTCTGGCACAGACTTGACAAGCCAAAACAAACAGACGTACGTCCTGTCACATGGTGGGCCACCAGAACTGTCTGGAGATACTGGTAGGAGTCTTAGTAATACCAGGATGACCTGCTGGTTTAGAATCATGAAACATTATGAGTAATTCTTGTCTTTCCTTTTCAGGCACAAACAACATATCTGGAGGCTTGTTAGGTGGAGCCCCCATTTGAGCTGCTTGGAGGCGTTCCAGGAAAGGCGAGGAGACAGACAAGACTGTGGAAGCCACAATACGTTCAGGAGGAACTATAGGATTGTGGTCTTGTGTATTAGATTCATACGGGTCATATTGACGAGATAAGGCATCAGCCTTTACATTGCGGTCACCTGGTCTGTAAGTCAATACAAAATTAAACTGAGACAATAGCAATGACCACCTGGCCTGTCTCGCGTTCAAACGTTTGGCATCCCTGATGTACGTAAGGTTCTTATGATCAGTAATTATCAATAAAGGGTCAAGAGTACCTTCCAACAAATGTCTCCACTATGATAGGGCAGACACAATAGCAAGCAATTCTCTGTTACCGATATCATAATTGCGTTCTGCTGGTGATAATTTTCTTGAAAAGAACCCACAAGGATGTAGAGGTTTTCCTGGAGACTCTCTTTGAGACAGGACAGCCCCAATGCCTATCTTGGAAGCATCAACCTCAAGAACAAACGGAATCCTGGGATCAGGATGCCGTAACACGGGAGCGGAAGTGAAAGCTTGTTTGAGGGCTTCGAATGCTTGTTTGGATTGAGAAGACCAGATCTGGTTCTTCAGACCTTTACGTGTCATATTAATGATAGGGGAGGCTACAGCGGAATAATTCTTGATAAATCTCCTATAATAGTTGGAAAACCCCAGAAACCTCTGTATGGCCTTGAGACCTTGAGGGAGAGGCCATTGTGAGATGGCCGTGAGTTTATAAGGATCCATCTCAAAACCTTCTGGAGTGATAATATACCCAAGGAATTTCACAGTAGTAATGTCGAATAAACACTTCTATAGTTTGCAATAAAGACCATTGTCCAGTAATTTTGCTAATACCTGTCTGACATGTGCATGGTGGGTTTTCAGATCGGGAGAGTAAATCAATATATCGTCTAGGTATACTATAACAAAGGTTTGTAAGAAATCTCTGAGCACATCATTAATAAAATCCTGGAATACCGCTGGAGCATTACAAAGACCGAAAGGCATGACCAAGTATTCATAATGCCCACTCCTGGTGTTAAATGCTGTTTTCCACTCATTCCCCTCTTTTATACGTATCAGGTTGTAAGCTCCTCTTAAATCAAGTTTTGTGTATACTGCTGACCCCCTTAACCTGTCGAACAGTTCTGATATGAGAGGGATAGGGTACACGTTCTTAATGGTGATCTTGTTAAGCTCCCTATAATCGATACACGGGCGTAAATCTCCCTCTTTTTTAGACACAAAAAAGAACCCAGCCCCTGCTGGAGAAGAGGAACGTCGGATAAAACCTCTCTCCAAATTCTCCTTTATGTACTCCTCCATAATTTGGTTCTCCTTTATGGAAAGAGGATATACTTTGCCTCGAGGAGGCATGGTACCAGGATGAATATCAATGGCACAATCATATGGTCTATGTGGAGGCAGTTTCTCTGCCTCTCTTTTATCAAATACAGCCCTGAGGTCGGCGTATTGGTCAGGAACCTCTGTAGACAATGGAGGAGCTGTGGGTGTGTTCAGGGCACCGACATGCTGAATGGGTATTAAACAAGTCCCAAACAAGCAGGACTCCAAGACAGTATCTCTCCCTTAGCCCAATCAATAACAGGATTATGTTCCACCAACCAAGGGAAACCAAGTACAACAGGATTGGAAGGTGAATGGATAACTTGAAATATGATTTCTTCTTTATGCAAGAGACCAGTGGTAAGAACCACTGTAACCGTATTGTGAGTAATCCTAGGGCAGGATAACGGTCTGCCGTCTATGGCTTCGACGGCTAAGGGTGTCTCTCTTACAACCAGAGGTAGAGAATTGGAAGAAGCGTAGTTAACATCGATAAAGTTGCCAGCAGCCCCAGAATCCAAAAAAGCGGTAGTCTAAGTGGTCTTGGTCTCCCAAGCCAAGGATACTGGTAACATAAGTTTAGTGTCTTTGACAGGAGACATGCACGTCACACCCAAGGCCTGTCTCCTCAGCTGCCTTAGGTGCGGTAGTTTCTCCGGCTTATCATGCATCTTAGGACAAGTAGGACATTGAAATCGTACATGATCCCCCAAACTACAATACAGGCACAATCCCTCACGAAAACGCCTTGTTCTCTCTTCCTCTGTAAGCCTAGTACGGCTTAGTTGCATAGGCTCAGAGGGAGGAGATAACTCTCTTGGTGGTGCCTGAAAGACAGGGGCCAACCTAGGTAATGGTCTCTTGGGCTTCTCTCTTGGAGTCCTTCTGTCCCTTATCCGATTATCCAGATCTATACAATAAACAATGAGTTCCCACAATACCTCAGGTAGTTTACGTGGAGCCAATTCATGCATCAATGACTCTGATAACCCCTCCATAAAAGCCAGAACCAGTGTCTCATTTGTCCAGTTCACATCAGAGATCAAAGTTTTAAATTCTATGGCATAATCAGAAACAGTCCTGTTCCCTTGACGTATGCGGAACAAGGATTTGCCAGCTACCGTGGCCTTTCTGGTAGGATTAAATGTACGTTGTAACTCGGCTATGAATTCTTTATAATCCCGTATGATAGGCTTCTCTGCCTCCCATAAAGGAGTCGCCCATGTCAATGCTCTACCAGACAGGTGATTAATAATGAACCCCACTTTGGCAATGTCAGAGAAAAACATCTGTGGATTTAATTTATAATGAATATCCACATGGACCAAAAATCCCTGGCACTCTGAGGGAGTACCATCAAACCTCATAGGAGCAGTCATGTGTACCTGGGATGTCTGAACGACAGGGGACACAGGTATATCAAGCGGGGGTGCAACCCCAGCTGGTTCCAGGTGAGCCGTACGAGTCAGGATAGTTTGTAAGGCAAAAGCAAACTGATCCATCCTATGATCCTGCTCATCCTGTCTGGATACAAAGTTAGCCAAGTGCTGTGTTAAGTCTGCGGGATCCATAGTGGCCAGATCGTAATGTCACGGTTCCCAGATCCCACCACGCAGTACTTAACGCCCCACACTCCACAGAACCCAGAAGCTACCAACAGAGTAGCCGTGAAAGATCTAACTGTCTGGTCCTTAGAATTGGCCAGGTAAACTAGCTAGACAGATAGGGTTAACAACACGGGGAGTAGTCAGCCGAGCCAGAATCAGGAATACAGAGTTCAGAATGGTCAAATGGAATAGCCGGGTCGATATCAGAGCAGTAGCGTAGTACAAGAAAATGGTCTAGGGCAACAGAAGGCAGAATAGTCAGAACAAGCAGAGGTCAATAACGGGTTAATTCAATATAGCAGTCAGGTACAAGGAGCTCAGGTATGGATAACCACGATCTGGCAACTGCTGAGAATACACTGAGGGTTTTTAAAGACCTTCACCAGGCCACGCCCCCCACTCAAGCCGCGCCTCTTGCAACCACCTCCCTGCCTGTCTCCATTTAAACCGGGCTTTGGTCAGCGAGCAGCATCAGACATGCTGCCCTCAAGCACACAAGTAGGGCTGGAAGCTCCCAACGTTACAGAAAGGAGCAGGATGAAACAGGAACACGGAGGAACACTGGGAAACTGAAGTGGAAGTGCAACAGTATAACCTGGTAATGAGCGGAGAAAGGTTTAAATAGGGCATAGAGAATCGTAGAGATACCTTTCACCTGGGACTCGTGGGTGGAACCGGGATACCTGGGCTCTTGATATGTCAAAGGGAGGAATGCGAGGATCCCCAGAACAGGTATCATGTAGTGAGCAGAAATGAACAGCAGAAGGTGCCAGAGTACCAGGAGTCTTGGTTCTTATGAGACGTGCAATTGCACGTGCGCGCATCGTACCACGGCATTCAGTGGTGATCGGTGGCGTGGGATGTTTCGGAAGTCTTTTCCTCCATCTTCCGAGTCGGGAGCATGGAACAGTGCGCCACGAGGGACTTCAGGTGAGTTCAGCGTTTGTCCCATCATGGCGGTCCGGGCAAAGAGCGGGCCGCGGAGTGGGGCATTACAGTGGGTGGCTGGGTGCTCCCGTTTCCTATGCTTCCTATGGTAATATTTGTAGGTTTAGTCCCGTTGGGTCGGGGTGTTCTTCTATCTTTCTTCCGCTGACAGCTGGTGGAGGACTATGTTACGCTCAAACAATAAGAAAGTAGATGTTGAGCAGAAAAAAACTTGAACTGTATATAATTTATTAAAGCATCGCTTCCTCACCAGCAAATACACACATAAGAGCCGTCACAAAGGTGCACTAGGTGGCGCTCGTGGATTACAATTGTACATGTTATGCCATGAAGGTCATGACAGCTCCCCGTTGTCACGGTGGCCCCCGCGCCCCCCGGCGCCTGGCAGCAGCTTCCTCGCTGCTCGCTGCCAGGCGCCAGTGATATTGCGGACGCTTCCGCACACGTGAGACGCCGGGGGCGGGGCCTGGCGGCGAGACGCGGACCCGCGGCTTTAAAGCCCAGATTAAGCCCAGAGACGCCGGTGCCCTGACGTGGTAGTTACCTCCCGCAGAGCTCTTGAATATTTGGCTAATTATCGATTCTGTGTATGACCCTTGGCATTGGCAAACTAACGATTCTGTGTTGACCCTGGCATTGGCAAACTAACGATTCTGTGTATGACCCTTGGCATTGGCAAACTAACGATTCTGTGTATGACCCCTGGCATTGGCAAATTAACGATTCTGTGCATGACCCCTGGCATTGGCAAACTAACGACTCTGTGTATGACCCCTGGCATTGGCGAACGAACCACTCTGTGTATGATCCTTGGTATTGGCGAACGAACCACTCTGTTATGATCCTTGGTACTGGCGAACGAACCATTCTGTGCGTAACTCCTGGTATTGGCATTAACTCTTCTAATTCTGGTATTGAGGTCAGTCTGTGTGGCACCCTAAGCACACATCAGACTACCCCTTGTTGTTAGGGTCTTGGGAAGAGCTAATTGTTCTAAGGTCTTGTGTATCATCCTATGTCTGTCTAGTCGTGCCGACCACTCTAAGGATCGGAAGGGTAGAGAGTGTCCTGCGTATAGGGACCACCACTCTAGTATCAAGGGGATCCGTGACATTACGTCAGGGCCAATGGATCCCGCAGACCTCTCTAATCAATTGACTCGTATTGCAGCTAGACAAGAAGAGCAGGACCATAGGATGGACCAGATTGCTCTTGCCCTGCAGACCCTGTTAAACCGATCTAGTTCTGGGACTGCAAGCCCTCCCCCAGTAGTGCCTAGGATCAGTCCGGCCTCTCCTGAGGGATGCAGGCTCAGTATGAAAGCACCCGTACGCTATGATGGGACACCAAACTTGTGCCGGGGCTTTCTGACCCAACTGGAGATATTGTTCGAGAACAACCCCGGATCATGTATGTCAGATAAAGCTAAGGTGGGCTATCTAATTAGTCATTTAACGGAGAAGGCTTTATTGTGGGCTACTCCCTTGTGGGAGAACAAAAAGCCCATCATATACGATTATGAGGGTTTTACTTCAGAGCTTAAACGCACCTTTGACCCCTCTAGAAGGGCTACCAATGCAGGGAGGTCATTATTTCATATTAACAAGGTAATAGGAGGGTTGCTGAATACGCAATAGAATTTAAGACCTTGACTTCAGAGGTCCTCTGGCCGAACGATGTCCTAACCTTGGCCTTTACTGAAGGGCTGAACGACGCGTTTATGTTCGAGTTGGCTCCTCTAAGATTGCCAGAGACTCTTGATCATTTGATCGACTTCTGTATCGCTATGGATGATCAAATTAGGGAAAGGAGACACCCCAGGGATAGACCTAGAAGGCTCTTGCCTCCTTTACCCTTATCATCCGAACTACCGTTACTTCCGGTAACCAGGAAAACGTTAAATCAGATCTACCTGTTGTTGAGCCTATGCAGATAGGAAAGACTGGTATATCGGAGGCAGAGAGAGCTCACAGAAGGGAGAAGGGACTCTGCTTCTATTGCGCCGGGGCAGACCACTTCCGCCTTCAATGTCCTCAGAGACCTAGGGGGAGCAGGGGTGAGAGTGGCGAGCAAGCCAGAGACAAGCCAATACCCAGGTTATAGGTCTCTTTATGCCTCTTTCGTAAACAACGAAAAAAAAAAGTCCAGGATCCTGGTACCAATATCATTGACCTGGGACAAGGTTCACATTAAGACTGAGGCCTTCTTAGATTCTGGGGCCTCAGGCAATTTTATGGATAAACAGTTTGCTGCTAAATGTCTCATACCCCTGGTCCTCAAGGACAGACCTCTTATGGTGGAAGCTATAGATGGTAACCCTCTATCCTGCCCCCATATCACCCACGACACTGTTTCTGTATGTATGAAAACAGGAGTATTGCACCACGAAAACATATGTTTCCAAATCATTGAGTCCCCTTCTTGTCCTGTCGTGCTTGGGTTTCCGTGGTTGGCAGAACACAACCCGGTTATTGATTGGGTCCAAAGAGACATAAATACTGGAGTCCTCGTTGTCAATCGCACTGTCTGGGAGGGTCAACGTAATCGCTAGCCTCAACGTTGCCACAGCCCCTCCCTTGTCTACAGAGGTGCCTGAACAATATTTGGGATTGAAAGAGGTCTTCTCTAAGTCCAGGACTGAGGTCCTACCGCCGCACCGCCCGTACGACTGTGCTATAATTTACTCCCTGGTACTATGCCTCCTAGGGGACATGTATACCCCTTGTCCAAAAAGAAAATGACGTTATGGAGGAGTACATAAGGGAGAACCTGGAGCGAGGTTTCATCAGACGGTCCTCTTCTCCAGCAGGGGCAGGTTTCTTTTTGTATCGAAAAAAAGAGGGAGACCTGCGGCCTTGTATAGATTATAGAGGTTTGAACAGGATTACCATAAGGAACGCCTATCCCATACCACTTATCGCAGAACTGTTCGATCGCCTAAAGGGGGCCAATATTTATACCAAACTTGATTTACGCGGGGCTTACAACCTCGTAAGGGTTAAAGAGGGACACGAATGGAAAACGGCTTTTAATACTAGAAGTGGGCATTATGAGTACCTGGTGATGCCTTTTGGCCTATGCAATGCGCCGGCTGTTTTTCAAGACCTCATAAATGATACCTTACGAGAATTCCTGCAAGTATTTGTCATAGTATATCTTGATGACATCCTGATATACTCGCCTGATATCGTAACCCATCATGTCCACGTGAAAAAAGTACTGAAAAAATTGTTGGAGGCTGGATTGTATTGTAAATTAGAGAAATGTTTATTTGACATAAGGACAGTACATTTCCTTGGCTACATAATAACACCTGAGGGGTTCCAGATGGACCCTAAGAAACTTACAGCAATCCTAGACTGGCCTCTACCCCAAGGACTTAAAGCCATCCAAAGGTTTCTAGGATTCACAAATTATTATAGGAGGTTCATTAAAGATTTTCGGTTTGGTATCTCCCCTCACGGCCATGACTAGGAAAGGGGTGGGTAATCAGAAATGGACACCCCAAGCCAGTCAAGCCTTTGAAGCACTCAAACAAGCGTTTACTACGGCCCCGGTACTCAGACATCCGGATCCGGCTCTGCCGTTCCAAGTGGAAGTTGATGCCTCCGAGATAGGCCTTGGTGCAGTCTTGTCCCAGAGGGAGGCACCCGACAAACCATTGCATCCATGCGGCTTCTATTCCCGGAAACTCTCCCCGGCAGAGAGGAACTATGACATAGGAAACAGAGAGTTGTTAGCAGTCATATCAGCCTTGGCAGAATGGAGATACCTACTGGAAGGGTCTAGTGACCCCATCCTTATCATAACCGATCATAAAAATCTCACATACATTGGAGATGCTAAACGGTTAAATTCCCGACAAGCAAGATGGTCGTTGTTTCTTTCAAGCTTTAATTACGTACTGACCTATAGACCTGGGTCCAGAAATGTTAAGGCAGATGCTTTATCTAGACAACATGAGTCCTACGAATTTAACGTCCAAGATCAGCATCCCATTGTACCCCAAGAAAGGATCATAGCCTCTACCACAATCAATGTCTCGTCTCCCTTGTTGCAAAGGTTACAAACCGTGCAGGGCACGGCCCCTGAAGGGAAACCTCCCGCGAAACTCTTTGTACCTGAATGTGAAAGAGAAGAAATATTAAACCTTTACCATGATAATAAAACGTCCGGGCATATGGGAATCACCAAAACGGTGTCCAGCATCAATAAAATCTTTTTGGTGGCCCACGTTGCGCCGAGATGTTAAGGATTACATAGCTGTGTGCGAGGTTTGCGCAAGACATAAAAATCCCAAAACAGCACCCATTGGTTTGCTCCAACCTCTGCCCATCCCAGAACGACCATGGTCGCACTTAGCTATGGACTTCATAGTGGAGTTACCCGATTCTAGAGGGAACACAGTTATACTTACGATCATCGATCGGTTCTCCAAGATGGGTCACTATGTTCCTCTTCGTAAACTACCGTCGGCAGCTGAACTGGTGCCCATATTCATTAACCACGTGGTCCGCATACATGGTATTCCTCTTGGGATTGTCTCCGATAGGGGTACCCAATTCGTCTCCAGGTTTTGGAAAGGGTTTTGTAAGAATGTGGGGATAGACTTGTCTTTCTCTTCGGCCTATCACCCCCAGACCAACGGAGCAGCAGAACGTGCAAATCAGAACGTAGAAAAGTATCTCAGGTGCTTTATCTCAGAACAGCAAGATAACTGGTCAGACCTGCTACCATGGGCTGAGTATGCTTTGAACAGCGCGGTGAGCGAATCCACAGGACATTCCCCTTTCTTCACCGTTTATGGTTTCGATCCTCCTATGTTACCGACTACATTTTCGGATACCACGATACCTGCTTTGGATGACCATTTGGCGTCCTTAAGGACACCTGGGGAAAGTCAAGGAGGCACTCAAGAAAAGTAGTGCCATCCAGAAAATCAAGGCTGACAGACACAGGAGGCAGGCACCCGTATATCAGGTTGGGGACAGGGTATGGCTTTCCTCGCGGAATATTAAGCTCCTAGTGCCTTCCATGAAGTTGGCACCTAGATTCATAGGCCCTTACAAGGTTTTACGACGACTCAACCCCGTCTCCTATGCTTTGGCATTACCTCCCCATATCCGGATACACAACGTGTTCCACGTGAGCCTCTTAAAACCTCTCTTGTGTAATCGGTACACCAGGGCCCGTATCCCACCTCCTCCTATCTCAGTGGAGGGTGAGGAAGAGTTTGAAGTCCGGGCCATTTTGGACGCCAGGGTATCAAGGGGCACATTGCAGTATCTGGTCGATTGGGTGGGCTACGGGCCGGAGGATCGTTCTTGGCTCCCGGCTGCTGAGGTCCATGCGCCTCGGTTGGTGAAGGCCTTCTACGTGGCTCATCCCCGCGCTCCTGGGGGTCGTCCAGTGGCCGCCCGTAGAGGGGGGGTTCTGTCACGGTGGCCCCCGCGCCCCCCCGGCGCCTGGCAGCAGCTTCCTCGCTGCTCGCTGGCCAGGCGCCGAGTGATATTGCGGACGCTTCCGCACACGTGAGACGCCGGGGGCGGGGCCTGGCGGCGAGACGCGGACCCCCGCCAGGTTTAAAGCCCAGACTCACAGAGACGCCGGTGCCCTGACGTGGTAGTTACCTCCCGCAGAGCTCTTGAATATTTTGGCTAATTATCGATTCTGTGTATGACCCTTGGCATTGGCAAACTAACGATTCTGTGTATGACCCTTGGCATTGGCAAACTAACGATTCTGTGTATGACCCTTGGCATTGGCAAACTAACGATTCTGTGTATGACCCTTGGCATTGGCAAACTAACGATTCTGTGTATGACCCCTGGCATTGGCAAATTAACGATTCTGTGCATGACCCCTGGCATTGGCAAACTAACGACTCTGTGTATGACCCCTGGCATTGGCGAACGAACCACTCTGTGTATGATCCTTGGTATTGGCGAACGAACCACTCTGTGTATGATCCTTGGTACTGGCGAACGAACCATTCTGTGCGTAACTCCTGGTATTGGCATTAACTCTTCTAATTCTGGTATTGAGGTCAGTCTGTGTGGCACCCGAAGCACACATCAGACTACCCCTTGTGTTGTTAGGGTCTTGGGAAGAGCTAATTGTTCTAAGGTCTTGTGTATCATCCTATGTCTGTCTAGTCGTGCCGACCACTCTAAGGATCGGAAGGGTAGAGAGTGTCCTGCGTATAGGGACCACCACTCTAGTATCAAGGGGATCCGTGACACCCGTCCGCTCTACATCCCATCCTGTGTTCTTGAAACATGTTGCACTGCCCCAAAACGCCTAATAATCCCTTTGATGGTGTAAATAAATCGTGCGCACCTCAGAGTTTCCTAAACGTCAAGCGGCGGTGCAAACAGGTGAGGTTCCATCTCCTTAGAACCTCAGGACAGGAAGAGAAGTAAGTGTCATGAAGATGAACCCATTGGAGTCGGTGCTCTGCTGTGTGAATAAGGAAAAGGAAATTTACAGAAAGATTTAGCTTTACTCGTAAAGTGCACTTGTAGTCCTTTAAAAAAACTCAAATGTTACCGTTTAACCCTTTCGCTGCTGAGGTGTTTCACGCCCCTGTGCTGAGCTCATTTTTAGCTGTTTCGCTCATCTTGTTTAAACGTGTTTTGAAGGCTTATTTTAGTATATGACCCAGACATATTATATATCGTTCTTTCCGGCAGACTCGGCAGATTCATAATATGTCATTATTATATGTATACATCATGACCTGTCTGTATATTATAACAAAAAATGCAATAAAATATGTATTTTCAATCATTTACAATGTGTAAAGTGTTTTTTTTTCACATTTTAACATGCGAGCAATTGCGGTTATATTTTGTATGGGGTGCGCTTGTTAAAAAAATTAGAAATGGGGTCTCGTTACATTTTTTTGGGGGGGAAAATTATGCGATTTTTAACAAACGCACCGCATACAAAAATCGTTTGTGCAGCATCATTGTTCACATTATAATTGAAATGGGAACAATATTGCTGCATTAACAAAACAAAAAAACAAAAAAAACTTGTTTATTTTTTTTTTTATAATTTTTTTTAAAATATTTTTTAATTTTTATTTTTAATTTTTATTTTTTTAAAAAACTTTTTTCATAGTCATGTTTGGTATCGTTAGAACGGCCATACTCTGGTCAATC
Organism: Leptobrachium leishanense; assembly: GCA_009667805.1. Classification (NCBI taxonomy): domain Eukaryota; kingdom Metazoa; phylum Chordata; class Amphibia; order Anura; family Megophryidae; genus Leptobrachium; species Leptobrachium leishanense. The sequence goes on along the minus strand of CM019065.1, from coordinate 1,715,639 downwards.
CAACAGTACCAAACATTAACCTCTAGCTGCCATGAATCGGGAGATAGGGGGTTCCAATGAACTCCCTATCTCCACCATTGGTGGCAGCTAGGGGTTAACTCCAGGACTGGCATCATCGTGCTATGCTATGCTATGCACAATGACGCCAGTCCTCAGGGGGAGTTCCCGGAGGCTTGGCCGACATCCAAGATGTCGACCAGCTGCGGGAAACGATCACGAACCGGCCCTTTTCAGCGCCAATTCGTGATCCGGCTCCCCAGGGGTTAATGACAGCCACCGTTTGGAAGGGCAGGCTGTGCCCTTCCAAATGGTGCCTGGATTAACTCCCTGCCCCCCGGCGATCGGGAGGGAGAGAGGTCCGAAGGACCTCCCCCCCTCCCTTTCAGGCGCCTCCTCCGCACATGTTGGGGGGCGCCTGAATTAGATGTCATCGCGTCGCCGCAATGACATCTACTTGCTCCGCCGGGGTCCCGGAGTGCTGGGCTGACATCCAAGATGTCAGCCCGCACCGGGGGGGCGCAGCAATCCGCCGGAATCCGCTCAGCGCGTCCATAGCACAGGAGAACCACTTGGCTGGACGCGCTCAGCGCGTCCATAGCAGCCAAGTCGTTAATAAACATTTAAGGTCTTTAAAAAAAATTTTTTTAAAAAAATGAACGGGAGACAATTAATTCAGATTGGCTGAACCTCGTTAAAAAACAGTCCGCACACTGATTTCTGCACGCAGCGTTAATTTGCGCACGTTTTTGCGCATCTTTTTTACACGAGTTATTTTTTGACGGATGAAAAAATGCGCTCGGATTGTAATACCAGCGTTAATTTACACGCGTTAACGTTTAACGCTGCGCGCATAAAGATAGTTACTTTTACAAGTAATTATTTAAGCACATTTTAATGTATAGGGGTGAATAATACGGGAATTCTCAATAGAAGACACACACACACACACACACACACACACATCATATCTGCAGGTTATATTTCACTAATCCTCATATTCCAATACTAATGTCTCCAGGAGGGCACTGTGACTAGAAATCATATCCAACTTGGATATTGCAGTAAATAACAGACCATGCTAGTGTTCCTGGAGAAGACCTGTCCACAGCAGATACGGTGCATTTCAGTGCAATTCAGCAGCAACAAAATTGCCCCACTGAGAACATCGAATGATTCCGCAATGCACAGTTTGCCGAACTGCAGCGAAGTGCTGTGAAAAAAATTATCAAAGGTGAATGTTCAGAGTCCCTGAGACTCTTCCCCTTCACCAAGAGACCCTGAGACTCTTCCCCTTCACCATGAGACCCTGAGAAGCTTCCAATTCACCTTTAGTGATGAGCCGAACACCCCCGTGTTCGGTTCGCATTCGAACGCGAACAATTTCAAAAGTTCGAATTCAAACACGAACACGATTTGAACTCAATGCAAGTCAATGGGAGTCAAAAGTTTGATTTTTAGAGTGCTCTCCAAGAGGGCATATATGCTAGATATTTGCCATAAAAGGTGTATGGGGGAGCGGGTAGTGCCCTGGGGGACAGGAAACAAGGACAACAAGTTTAAAAAAAAACGTTTTTAAAGGGACAGTGAGTTTTCCATGAAATAAGGGTTAAGAATAAAAACGAAAAATTCCTTCAAATATCGTGCCTAGGAGGTCCCCATAACCTGCCCGTGAAGTGGCGGATTTGTAAGATGTATAGAAACATTTAAAAACAAAAAAATTACGTTTCAAATGATGGTAAAGGGTTTTCCTTTAATCTATTCATAAACAACTGCTTGGGGCGGCAGCCTGTTTGAAAAGAGGAGACATTTTAGGACACACAGAACAAGTTTAGTGATTTTTTTGGCTAAATTATGGTGAAACTTATGCAGGCTTTGGATGAAAGTAACAATAGGTGCTTTAAAATTGGGCCTTTAGTGTCGGCAACAGTGCCGTCACACCGTAACCCCTTTGTGGTATTGTGGAAGAGTGCAGGGTTGGACCCTGCAGTCCAAAATTAAAATTATATGAATCTGGTACAGGCGTCAGAGCACCCAAATATTTTACCTTTGGTGGCAGCAAGTGCCTTCACACCGTAAGCCCTCTGTGGTATTGTGGAAGAGTGCAGCGGTTCACACCGTAAGTAACCCCTCTGTGGTATTGTGGATAAGTGCAGGGTTGAACCCTGCGGTCCAATATTAAAATGATATGAATCTGATACAGGCATCAGTGGCAGTGCACCCAAATATTGCGCCTTTGGTGGCATCAAGTGCCTTCACACCGTAACCCCTTTTGGTAATGCAGAAGAGATCCCCAATCTATTCAGTTACATCAGCAGCTATAACAAAACCGGGTCAGCAATGTTTAGGCACTTGTACTGCGCTACTGTATATGGTGAGAATTGGCGCACACAGGAAGCAAACAGAACAGGCAGGGAATACACAGAGAGAATAAATGTCAAATGGCAGGCAAAGTCAGCAAGAGATCGGGTCCTCAGAACAAGCAGGGTCAGTAACAAGTATACAAACTGATTCGGTAAGCTAGCGATGCGGGAATAAAGGCTGAGACACACTGAGCATGTAGCAACGCACAGCGTTGCGAAGCGAAGAGAAGCAAACATTTTGCAGGCTTGACTTCACTCCGCTCCGTCTCGCACATGTTATATAGGGGAAAAAAAGTTTCAACTCAATAAAATACATCAAAAATTAATGTTAATTTAATAGGAATAGTATAAAAATATAAAAAAAAGGTAACCCCCTGATCATATATATTATAGGGACACGGAGCGCTGTGTATAGAGTAGGAATGCATTGATACCACACACAGACATATACGTATATATATCAAAACGCAGACCTATATATACGTATATATCAACACGCAGATATATATATACACCCACCCACAGACCTCAGACCATATATACACATACGCACATGGGGGGCATGTGGACAATCTCATCTAAATGCACCCCCCCCCCATTTGGCTGATCCCTCCAGAAGAAATGTTGAACCTGACAGAGCAGAGAATATATATATTATTCTCTGCTCTATCGGGTTCAACATTTCTTCTGGAGGGATCAGCCAAATGGGGGGGGCAATGAATTGCCAAAATGTGTGTGTAATACAAGTCTGGATATATATATTTATAAGAATATAGATATATATCTTATCTATATATATATATATATTAGGGTTGTACCGATACTAGTATCGGTGAGGATACCGGGTACTGCAGGAGTACTTGGTACTCGTGCAGTACCCCCGATATTTTCCTCGATATCGGAAGCCGGCATTGAGCTGGCTTGCCAGCATCCGAGGGGCTGGGGCGGCTGTCCGAATGCTCTATCGGCATTCGGACAGGCCCTGCAGCTGCTCTCCACGATCATACTTACCTTCCTGAGCGACGCCGGGAAAGTCTTTGCACGTGCGCTCGTTGGAAGGCCCCCAACCGCGATCACGTGGGACCATGTGATCGCGGCTGGGGGCCTTCCAACGAGCGCACGTGCAGAAACTTTCCCGGCATCACTCAGGAAGGTAAGTATGAATGCGGTGAGCTGCTGCAGGGCACCTGGAGCTCTCCGCGATCATACTTACCTTCCTGAGCGACGCTGGGAAACTTCCTGTGCATACGCTCGTTTGAAGGCCCCCAGCCACGATCACATGGTCCCACGTGATCGCGGCTAGGGGCCTTCCAACGAGCCACGCGCAAAGACTTTCCCAGTGTCGCTCAGGAAGGTAAGTATGATCGCAGAGAGTGCCAGGTGAGCTGAGCCATATCCACGAGCTGGGGGCAGTATCCACAAGCTGGGGGGCAGTATCCACGAGCTGGGGGGGCAAATCCATGAGCTGGGGGGGACAAATCCATCCATGAGCTGGGGCAAATCCATGAGCTGGGGCATATCCATGAGCTGGGGCAAATCCATGAGCTGGGGCATATCCATGAGCTGGGGCATATCCATTTGCTGGGGCAGTATCCATGTGCTGGGGCATATCCATGAGCTGGGGCAAATCCATGAGCTGGGGCAGTATCCATGAGCTGGGGCAGTATCCATGAGCTGGGGCAATATCCATGTGCTGGGGAATATTATTATTATTATTATTCTTTATTTATAAAGCGCCAGCATATTCCGCAGCGCTGTACAATAAGCACAGTATAGACAGGGTTACAATACATTGAACAACATTTGACAAACAGTACAGGAGGAGATGAGGGCCCTATTCCCGTAGGAACTCACAATCTGGGAGGGTTGGGGTTCGAAACAGGAGGAGAGGACTGTAAGGTGAGAGTGATTGATGGTTGCGTCAGTGATTTGGGTGGTAGGCTTCCTTAAATAGGAACGTTTTAAGGGAGCGTTTGAAGGAAGAGAAGTTAGGGGAAAGTCTGACAGTACGAGGGAGAGTGTTCCAGAGAGTGGGGGCTGCGCGTGAGAAATCCTGCAGTCTATCATGGGAAGAGGTGATGCGGGGAGAAGCTAGTCGCAGGTCACTGTTTGACCTTAGGGAGCGGGCTGGGGTGTATTTGGTGATTAGTGAGGACAGGTAGTGGGGAGCTGAGTTAGTGAGGGTTTTGTAGGTAAGGATAAGGATTTTGAACTTAATTCTGCAGTGGATGGGGAGCCAGTGAAGGGACTCGCAGAGGGGAGCGGCAGAGCGGCGGGTGAGGTGAATTAGCCTGGCGGAGGCGTTCAGGATGGATTGTAGGGGGGAGAGGCGGGACAGAGGGAGGCCAGATAAGAGATTATTGCAATAGTCGAGTCGGGAGATTACCAGGGCGTGTATGAGTTGTTTTGTGGTGACAGCGGTAAGAAATGGCCGAATTCTGGAAATATTACGCATTTGGTATCGGCAGGAGGAGGAAAGAGACTTGATGTGGGGGATGAAGGAAAGAGCAGAGTCCAGTGTAACTCCAAGACAGCGAACTTGGTTTGATGGGGAAATGGTCATACCCTCCACCCTGATAGAGAAGTCAGGAGGTGGGGAGGCATTGGAGGGAGGAATAAGTAGGAGTTCAGTCTTTGACATGTTGATCTTTAGGTGGTGGGAGGCCATCCAGGAGGAGATGCCAGATAAACAGTCACTGACTTTTGAAAGGACAGGGGGAGAGAGATCAGGGGTGAGCTGGGGCAGTATCCATGAGCTGGGGGGAAAATCCATGAGCTGGGGGCAAATCCATGAGCTGGGGGGCATAATCCATGAGCTGGGGGGCATATCTATGAGAGCTGGGGGCAATATCTATGAGAGCTGGGGGCATATCCATGAGAGCTGGGGGCAGTGGCGTAGCGTGGGGGGGCAGGGGGGGCCGTGGCCCCGGGCACAGTTTTGTTAGGGGCGCATAATTTCAAAAGAAATTTGCGCCCCTAAAACTTGATGCCCGGACTGACCCGCCGGGCCCTCGGGTTGAGGGGACCCAGATGCCGGGCAGCAGGAGTGCCTGCCCAGTCCTGAACAGTGAGTCCATCCGTGTTGAAAGGGAGGCGGCTGCGTGCAGGCGCAGCCGGTCACGTGGTCCAGCTAATCAGGTGGTACTGAGTCTCTGTACCACCTGACTGGCCGGACCGCGTGACCTGCGCACGCACGCAGCCGCCTCCCCTTCAACACGGACGGACTCACACGCTGTTCAGGACTGGGCAGGCACTCCCGCTGCCCGGCATCTGGGCCCCCTCAACCCCTGCTGGATCCGGAGCTGAGGCAAGTATCCATGTGAGAGCTGGCTGCCGCTGGGGCAATATCCAGGTGAGAGCTGGGGCAAATCCATGAGCTGGGGCAATATCCATGTGTGAGCTGGGGCAAATCCATGAGCTGGGGGCAAATCCATGAGCTGGGGCAAATCCATGTGAGAACTGGGGCAAATCCATGAGCTGGAGGCAAATTCATGTGAGAACTGGGGCAAATCCATGTGAGAACTGGGGCAAATCCATGAGCTGGGGGCAAATCCATGTGAGAACTGGGGCAAATCCATATGAGCTGGGGGCAAATCCATGAGCTGGGGCAAATCCATGTGAGAACTGGGGCAAATCCATGAACTGGGGGCAAATCCATGAGCTGGGGGCAGTGGCGTAGCGTGGGTTGTCAGCGCCCGGGGCCAGCCAAGAACTGTGCGCCCCCCAACCTGTGGACACGTTATCGATATTGCCCCAGCTCACACATGAATATTGCCCCAGCTCACACATGGATTTGCCCCAGCTCACATATGGATATGCCCCAGCTCACACATGGATATGCCCCAGCTCACACATGGATATTGCCCCAGCTCACACATGGATTTGCCCCAGCTCACATATGGATATGCCCCAGCTCACACATGGATTTGCCCCAGCTCACATATGGATATTGCCCCAGCTCACACATGGATTTGCCCCAGCTCACACATGGATTTGCCCCAGCTCTCCCATGGATATTGCCCCAGCTCACACATGGATTTGCCCCAGCTCATGGATTTGCCCCAGCTCACACATGGATTTGCCCCAGCTCATGGATATGCCCCAGCTCATGGATTTGCCCCAGCTCATGGATTTGCCCCAGTTCTCACATGGATTTGACCCAGCTCATGGATTTGCCCCAGCTCATGGATTTGCCCCAGTTCTCACATGGATTTGCCCCAGCTCATGGATTTGCCCCAGCTCATGGATTTGCCCCTGGTCACTAAAGGACGGATTTGTGTAAAACCGCCTGGTCACTAAGGGGTTAATTAATCCGATTCACATTCTAAAATAACTAATAAAAACAAAATGACTAACAGGGTTAGTCAAAGAGATTGGAAAAGTCACCGCACGTTCGGTGACTTTTCGTTCTCTTCAATTCGGTTTGTTTTGCCGATCACATTTCGCTGACCCTGCGGTGTATTCAGCAAGCACCACAGGGTCCCCAAATTGCAGGGAAAGGCTGCTGCAAACCCGACGAAAACTAACCGCAAAACCCACCAAATGCAAGCCGAAAACCCACAAAAACATTTGGATTAACCTGCGAAAACCACGGAAAAAGCCCGAGCAGGAGCCGATCACATGCAGCGAAGCAGCCGAACAGGAGCCGAATCACACACAGCCGAAGCAGCCAAACAGGAGCCGATCACAGGCAGCGAAGCAGCCGAAGCAGCTGAGACGCAGAGAAGGCAGTGAATAAATTAGCAAAACCTTTTGTATGAATCTGTGAAAATGAAAAGCTGTTTGCAAAGAAACTACTGAGTGAAAATGTCTGAAATTTACACAGGAGGTCCAGGGAATGATAATAAAAAGGGCTGTTACAGAAAAAATAAGTAAACTTTAAAAAAAATCACAAAAAAAAATTGGACTTTTAAAAAAAAAACTAAATTCCGAAAAATGCTTAAAGTATCCAAAAAATCTATAAATAAAGAGACTCTTTACTGCAGAATTGTATAATGAATGGTTTATTAGATATTGAATTAAAACGGGAATATTTTTAACATTGAAGCCTATGGGATTCTCCTGAATAAATCTGCCGCATGAAAACACCGAATGGCAGGGCATTTCGGGAACCTTTCACTGCTGGTTTGTGTTCTCTGAATAGCCGAAGCAGTGCTTTTTCATGGGGATTTCACTGCCCTCGAACAGGGACCAAACAGGCACCGTATGTGCAGGCAATTCGCCAGGATTTGGCGTATTGCCTGCTCTCTGGATAGCTGAATGGTCAGGAAAGGTAACCGTACGCTGATTTTCAGCGTTCGGGTACCTTTCTCAAGCAATTCGGATCTCTTTGGATAACCCTGTAAAAAAAAAAAAATACAGGCCTGCCAAATTAATGAATCAGTCCGAAATACAGGCCTGCCAAATTAATGAATCTGTCACGTTTTCCATGTTCCAGCCCTGTCTCCCTGCCCTCTGTATTCTTTATGTCTTGGTTAATTATGTGTTTCCCTATGCTGCTTTCCCTGAGATGCAGCTCAGGGGATAATGTGTCTGCTAGTTTCAGTTGCTCGTTTAGCTTCTGCTGGTGATATGGGCTGATAACTCCCCTATATAAAGCCATGGGCCCATATCACATATCATGTTCCTGAGAGCTCCCTGTTGTTCTGTCTGGTCAAATCTGTTTTATTGTTTACCTTATTTCTTTGATCTGTCCATTGTTTCTTTAGTTAGCCTAGGTTCCAGTTCATTTCCAGTGTTTTACATGTAATCAGTTCAAGTGTTTCCCTTTCGTTTGTTTCATGTTCTGACGGATTATATGGTTTTGACCCTCTGGCCTGGCGAACAGATTTTCTGCTTGTATAAGGTAAACATTCTGGTTTTGACTCCTGGCTTACTCCCTGACTATTGGATATCCTTGTCTGTACCGTGCATATTGAAGTATTGTTTTGTTGTGTGTCCCTGCTGACCATGACTTTTGTGATTGAACTCCTTCCCTGCAGGTTGTGGAGTATAACTCCTTCAGGTATTCTGTGTACACCCTGGGACTCTGTATGGCTACTGGGTAACCATTTTCTATTAGTGCAGATTCAGCCACTCTAAGGACCGATCTAATAGAAAAAGGTTACCTAGTAGCTGTACAGAGTCCCAGGGTGTACACAGAATACCTGAAGGAGTTATACTCCACAACCTGCAGGGAAGGAGTTCAATCACAAAAGTCGTGGTCAGCAGGGACACACAACAAAGCAATAAATCAATATGCACGGTACAGACAAGGATATCCAATAGATTAGTCAGGGAGTAAGCCAGGAGTCAAAACCAGAATGTTTACCTTATACAAGCAGAAAATCCATTAGCCAGGCCAGAGGGTCAAAACCATATCAGTCAGAACATGAAACAAACGAAAGGGAAACACTTGAACTGATTACATGTAAAACACTGGAAATGAACTGGAAGCTAGGCTAACTAAAGAAAGAATAGACAGATCAAAGAAATAAGGTAAACAATAAAACAGACTTGACCAGACAGAACAACAGGGAGCTCTCGGGAAAATGAAGTTAGCAGCAAACAAAGACTGAAAATGAACCAGATGCAAGAGCATGGTGATATGGGCCTATGGCTTTATATAGGGGAGTAATCAGTCCATATCACCAACAGAAGCTAAACAAGCAAATGAAACTAGCAGACCATTAATCCCAGGAAAAGCAGCACAGGGAAACACATAGGATCCAAGACATAAGGAATACAGAGGGCAGGGGGACAGGGCTGGAACATGGAAAACGTGACAGATTCATTAATTTAGCAGGTCTGTATTTCAGACTGAATCATTAATTTGGCAGGCCTGTATTTCGGACTGATTCATTAATTTGGCAGGCCTGTATTTCGGACTGATTCTGTCACATTCGGCCACAATGGCGGTACCCGGCCTGCGCCAAGTAGGGTCCTGGTAAGAGTAAAAGCCCCTATGTGCAAAACACAATAACCTTAGATACGTGAATATAAACACAGGGGAACTGGAGACCTCTGCACGGCTATACCAAAAGAGCCCTATACTGATAGATCGGTCCTTAGTGCAGATTCGGCCAATCAGTATAGGACTCTTTTGGTATAGCCGTGCAGAGGTCCCCAGTTCCCCTGTGTTTATAGTCACGTATCTAAGGTTATTGTGTTCTGCATATAGGGGCTTTTACTCGTACCAGGACCCTACTTGGCGCAGGCCGGGTACCGCCATTGTGGCCGAATGTGACAGAATCAGTCTGAAATACAGGCCTGCCAAATGCTTGTTTAGCTTCTGTTGGTGATATGGACTGATTACTCCCCTATAAGCGCTGCACCCGCTTCTCAAAACACCCCCGAAATTCATGTTTAAAGTAGCTTCATCTCCAGTGACAGTTACCTTTGGAGTTGGCAGACGTCCCATCTTCCAATGTGTCCATGAACATTTTGGCAAGCTCAACCTGAACATTTTGTTTCTGCACTCGCCAAATGCTGAACCCAGCGAGCGCACGTCTTGGTGAAGTCCAACTCGTCATGAAAAATCCTCTTCATGCTTGATTTTGGAATGTCCAACTTTTCCACAACCTTTTTAAGAATGATTTGATGAGACAGAGGAGATATGATTTAAACATTTAAATACGTAAAGGGAATCCACAAGGTAGAGGAAGGGAGTATATTTAAAAGGAAACAAAATAGCAAAACAAGAGGACATAGTCTTAGATTAGAGGGGCAAAGGTTTAAAAGTAACATCAGGAAGCATTATTTTACTGAGAGGGTGGTGGATACATGGAACAGCCTTCCAGTAGAAGTGGTAGAGGCCAAAACAGTGATTGAATTTAAGCAGGCATGGGATAGGCATAAGGCTATCCTAAACAAAAGATAAATCCAGGTTAAGTATCCATGTAATTGGGCAGACTAGATGGGCAGAAAGGTTCTTATCTCCCGACATCTTCTATTTTTCTATGTTTTCCAGATACAGAAATTCCTTCATCTTGGCCTTCGTGGTCTCATCTGTAGACGTGCGAGGACATCCCTCTTGGTTCATCAAAAACGGCAAATCCACATGTGGACCTCCTGGCTTCATCCCCAGGATGTGTTTTGAGGTCTTCAAAGCACTGTTTAGCAGAGAAACCGCAATTAAATTGACAGAGCACGATGGTCTGTTTATGTGCCGCCACTTTTTGCATTGCCTCACGTCTCCATGGTCGTCTGTTGGGGATATAGTTCTATTTTAACACGTATTAGAAGGTTTATGCTGTCTTTGATAGAAAAAAAATTGAGGTAGCCTCGTTATTTAATTTAAATAATATATATTTTTTAATTGATTTTATTTCACCAGTTAAGCTTATTTTCACACATTTACTTTGGTTTATTTTATAAACGTTTATTTTAATTAATTTTTTATTTATTTTGACACATAAATTTTAGCATATTTTATCAATATATATTTTTATTTCTATTTCATTATTTTAATCATATTTATTTTAATGCGGATTTTCTACCATTTCTACGCACGATGAAGACCACTTGTTGGCTTAAAATTGAAATGAGCAGGACCTCAAGCAGAGGATAGTGCCGATAGAACTTTATTCGGTGAAAGCAATGGACATGTACATTTCGTTTCGTCACGATTTGAAATTCAGACGAAAATCACCATTTTCGTTAATTTTTTTTACGTTTCTGATAAATTAAATATTGGCCGTCCGAAATTATGAATCGGACAAAATTACGTAGTACAACGAAAACGACTAAACTAAATATTTTAAGGCAAAATTATAGGATTCGCCTACAGGTTTCAATGTTAAAAAATCCATGTTTTTATTAAATATTTATTAAACAGTTTATTTTTTTCCCTTGCAGCAAAAAGTCTCTTTATTTCTGGCCTCGAAATGGGGAAAAAAGTCCTTGTTTCTTTGAATTAAGTCATTTATTTTTTTAGGCATTTTGAGATTTTGTGGATGAAATTTTTAAGTTTCCTAACTTATTTTAAAGAAATTTGTTTGGTTTTTTTTTCCCATTTCGGGCGCAGGAAATAGAGTTTTTACTGAAAGTGAAAAAAATTAATGGTTTAATAAAAACACGAATATTTTTTTTTTTACATTCAAACCTATGGGGAAAAAAAGCCTTGTTTCCTTAAAATAAGTTAAGAAACTTCAAATTTCGCCCCACATGTTATATATCACCGCGCTTCGCGTTTCTATTGGTTCTTGCTCTTCTTTACATGGCCAAGAATGTCGATAGAGCAGTGCAGAATGTACGGAGCATAGTGTATAAATAAAATAATTATACAAAGGCATTGCACACATTCACTCTCCCAAAATTCCATCTTCCACTTCAGGATCTCACAATGTATCCGTGCAGAATAAGTGTGTTGATGTCGCTGTGTGTTTTGTTCTAGTGTGTTTCAAATGTCATCCTTTTTTTTATAAAAGCTACAAAAATATTGCCCTCTTACCACGTCTTCATGTTCCGCTGGCATCTTGCTGTAGCCCGACGTCCTGCACACAGTTAGTAATTTTCTTAAAATGTGTTTTCCAGGCGCAGTTCATGCTTTAACCTGATAATGACCCGAGGTAACGGATGCAGCCAAGAATCTATGGGCCCTTTAGAATAAAACATCTCCCACATTTATACAGTAAGAGAAACATCCGTCCTCCCGGAGGGGTTTTTCCCGGTCGGGAATACGCTCTTACATACAGTCACCTAATGATTTCTAGTGGGACGTCGAAAACTCATTTCCATCGATGTCTTAGAGAGATTGGAAAAAAATAATTAGAATTAAAATGACGAAGATTCTCACATTTCATTATTTAACCGGATTTTTCTGGACCTGTCTGTGTATTATTATATTATACTTTATTTACATATCGCGATGGGGCGTGGCCGGCTGCCGAAGAGAGAGGACGCGTGTCTCAGGAGCTCCGACCCGTCCCTCTCTCTCTTGGGGTTCCCTTGCTGACTTTAACCGTTGATTTTCGTACCACAGGACCCCGGAGCGGCTAGCCATCGGAGCCAAGATGTCCGGAGCCCTTTTTGTCCCCCCCCCGGACCAGAGAGAGCCGATATGCGGCAGGCATGGGGTGTCGGAGGCCATCTTGAGGCCTACCTCCGGGTGGCATCGTGGCTTGGGAGTGAGAATTTACTAAACAAAGCGGTGCCTTTCCGGATCCCATCACCCCAGCTAACCTGGTGGAAGGAGCGGATGGAGGACACGTGAGGTGGCGGGCGGGTGCCTCCTCACTTCCCGCGCTATCCGGCCTGGAAATGGCGTTCCGGACGCTTGAGGGCCTACTGTTGGATGAGAATGAGAGACCGTTGATGCGGGGTGCCATTTGGCGCGTCACGGCGGCCCTGAGGAGCTGCAGAGGCGCAGGCACTAGCGTTGCTAGGGGGGCAGGGCTGCGGCCTGCACTGGGTGGCACCACCCCCTAGGGTGACACCCTAAAAAAAAAAAAATTCTTTTGTTTTTTTTTTTACACAAAACTATTTTGCCAGGAAGGATACATTGGGAATTCTCTCATTTTCAAGTATGTCCTGGGTAGGCAAGGCCTAGGCTGGCACTTTCCAGGGGGCGGCAAAAAAATCACCACTAAAGGGGATATTCACAGAGCACCGAAATGACGCAGACACTTTGAGGAATCAAATTTCCCCGATGAATTCACCGCAGGGTCCCTGAAGTGCAGGGAATCAGCCACAGAATGCCACTGCGAACCCGTCACCAGCTGTTTTCAAAAAAACTACTGAACGAAAATGTCTGGAATTAACATATAAGATCCTCTGAATGATAATAAAAAGGTCTGTTACAGAAAAAAACGCTATTAGAAAGAAAAAAAATTGATTTTTTTTTTTTAAAAAAAATGCCTATTAGATACTAAGAAAAATAAATCAACAAATAAAGAGACTTTTTACTACAGATTAATGGAATAAACATTTTATTAGATATTGGGTAAAAACGAGAATATTTTTAACATTGAAACCTATGCAGGGTTATTCAGAGAGAGGTGAAAACCTTGAGAATGACTGTAGAATTGAAAATTCTAGGGCAAAATAGTCAAACCAGAAAAATTCTCCCATTTATCTCACTTTCCAAATTGGCTATTTGGTCTAGATTGTTCATTCTCCTGGCAATTCTCAAGGTTTTCACCTCTCTCTGAATAGCCCTGATGGTGTTCGCCTGAATAAACCTGTCTAATGAAACCACTGAACATCAGGGCATTTCTCTGCTGTTCGATGTCTCTGAACAGATTAACCATTACTTCTCTATGGGGACTTTCACGGCCTTCGAACAGGCACCGTACTTGCTGGCAGTTCACCAAAATTTGTGTGTGAGTATATGAGAGAGCTGCACAGCAATAAACCTCACAGTAATGTGCGCCGTGTATTATGAGCATTCCGTGTTATATGGGAGTACTGATTTATGAGTAAGAGTAGTAAAAAAACAAAAACCCGTAAAACTCTGGGAGGGTTGGTGAGACCATGAGTTACCGCACCGGGTGACACCAACCCTAGTGACGCCACTGGGCGCAGGTACCCTGAGCGACACTGCGTCTGAAGGGGACCAGATGGCGACCGAAGACCCGGGTGTTGAGAACGTGGAGGAGTCCGCAGCTACGTGGTCAGGGGTGTTGCTAGTTGCTACCTCCCGAACCTATGGTGGCTGAGCTGAGCCTGGTCGAGCCTGTCACGCGGCTGTAACGGAAGGCTACAACATGGTTGACATCCCGATTGAGACGCTGACTCTGCTACCCATACCTGGCAGTACGCAAGTAAATCGAGAGGAGAGTTGGAGACAGGTCCCTCTCCTGTTGGGAGCTGGGTCAATTTACAGCGTTAGGGAGAAGCTGTCCCACCGGAGCGCTGAAACGGCAGTTGCAGTGGAGAGGAACAGTGGGTACCTCCTAGGGTTATCTGATCTGCGCCGGCCTTGTCCCTCGCTGACAGGCCTCGTCTACTCTGCTTCACCCTGCTTGCTTCGCAGATGCCTCCATTTCAGGACACAGGCTGAGAACGGTCCTTTATTTTTCCTGCCCTGTCTTTTCGACGATGACCTACTCTTTCTTTTATAGGACCTCTCTGTTTGCCCACACGCTGAGACTTTTCATATTTTATTTTTTCCGATGAGACCCCCAATTGGGGATGATTTTATGTTATTTTCTGTGCTCTATGATGAGTCTTTTTGCTCCCCGAGACGTTTTTGTTTTTGTTGCCGTCATTTGGATGACTTGTTGCTGACTTTCGAAGCTATTTTCCTTTTTCATGCTGATGTCTGGATAACTCTCTTTGCATTTTGCTGTGTTACTTTTTGCCGAGTATTCTGGCCCTGCGAGGCCTTATGTTGATGTATCTGTGAGCTTTACTCAAAATAAAAAAAATTAAATATTTATATATCGCCAGCATTTTCCAGCGCACCGAACAATGGGCACAAATATAGACAGGGTTACAATACATTGAGACTGAACAACATTTGATAAACCGGTACAGGAGGAAATGAGGATCCTATTTGTATTGGATCAGTTTTCAAGCTTCCTGGATTCTTCTTTTATCTGTATCTCTGAAAGGGTAGGTTCAGGTGCAGGGTTATCTTTAGGGTTAGTTTTAGGGTTAGGGTTATCTTTAGGGTTATCTTTAGGGTTAGTTTTAGGGTTAGGGTTAGGGTTATCTTTAAGGTTAGTTTTTAGGGTTATCTTTAGGGTTAGATTCAGGGTTAGTGTTATTTTCACGGTTAGATTTAGGGTTAGGGTTAGGTTCAAGGTTATGGCTATTTATAGGGTTAGATTTATTTTCACGGTTAGGTTCAGGGTTAGGGTTATTTTCAGGGTTAGATTAAGGGTTAGGTTTAATTTTAGCATTAGATTCGGGGCTAGGGTTTTTTGTAGGGTTAGAGTCAAGGCTAGGGTTATTTTTAGTGCTAGATTCAGGGTTAGGGTTATTTTTAGGATTAGATTCAGGGTTAGGGTTATTTTTAGGGTTAGATTCAGGGTTAGGGTTATTTTTAGGGTTAGATTCAGGGTTAGGGTTATTCATAGGGTTAGGTTCAAGGTTAGGGCTATTTATAGGGTTAGATTCAGAGTTAGGGCTATTTTTAGCGTTAGGGTCATTTTTAGGGTTAGGCTCATGGTTGTAATTACTTTTAGGGTTAAGGTCAGGGTTATGGTTAGGAGGCCCCGGCGGGCTGCCATCTACAGTGCCTGATTAGAGGGCCTCGTCTGCCTGATGTTTTAGCAACAAGAATGTTTTATCTCATAGGCTTCAATGTTAAAAATATTCCTGTTTTAATTCAATATCTAATAAACCGTTGCTTATAATATTCTGCAGTAAAGAGTCTCTTTATTTCTAGATTTTTAGTATTTTTTAAGCATTTTTTAAAACAATAAAATTTTATTTTTCGAACTTTTTGCGAACAGCTTGAAAAGTTCGAAGTTCGCGAACAGCGAACATCGAACCGGCAGCCCATCCCTACTGCCTACCACGACCTCTGCTTGGAAACCTGACCACGATATTGCCTGCCCCCTCTCTGGATACCTTTGCCACAAACTTTAGTTTAGTTTCCCTTAGTTATTCTGTTTCTTCCCTCTGTCAGTATTATCTGTTAATCAGGGCTTTTTTTGAGGCGGTACGCACCGGTACGCTGTACCGGCACCTCATCGCCAGCCGCCTTTTGCTTTTTAATTTTTGACAGCTTCGGTGTCGGACTCTCGGAGTCCGAATCTGGAACTGTCTGGTCGGCGCAGTGGCGGATTCAGCGGCCGCCGCGTTCTTTCCTTCTACGAGCGGCCGCCTGCATGGATATCTGCCGCTCACCTGGGATCCATCCGCCAGCCAGGCGGGATCGAGATTGCGGAGTTCACGTGAACTCCACAATCTCGCAAGATCACGGCTGGCTAGTGGATGGATCCCACGCGAGTGGCAGGTATCCGTGCAGGCTGCCGCTCGTAGAAGGAAAGAACGCGGCGGCCAGCAATGACTCGGAGGGGCCTGGCAGAGGTGAGCTGGGGGCAATATATCCATGTGAGCTGGCCTGGGGCATTATATCCATGTGTGCTGGCCTGGGGCAATATATCCATGTGAGCTGCCATGGGGGAATAAATCCATGTGTGAGCTGGCCTGGGGCAATATATCCATGTGTGAGCTGGGGGCAATATATCCATGTGAGTTGGGGGCAATATATCCATGCATGAGCTGGCCTGGGGCAATATATCCATGTGAGCTGGCCTGGGGCAATATATCCATGTGTGAGCTGGGGGCAATATATCCATGTGAGTTGGGGGCAATATATCCATGCATGAGCTGGCCTGGGGCAATATATCCATGTGAGTTGGGGGCAATATATCCATGCATGAGCTGGCCTGGGGCAATATATCCATGTGGGCCTGGGGCAATATATTCAGTGTGAATAAAGGAGTATTTATTAGGACACGAAAAAAACAGTCATAATAATCAGTTTTTCCCTGGGTGTTAGAGTACCCCCACCTATTTTTCCAGAAAAAAATCTATTTTTATCTATCCAGTGTCTGCCCTATTCTGTGCATATTCAGTTCTCTCGTGTTTCTTATTCATCTTTTGTTTTCTTTCATCTGTTTATTATTATTGTGCTCCTCACCTCCCCATGTCTTCAGCTCCCTGTAACATCTAGTTTCCAACCTCTACCCCCATTAATCCCAGTTCTCCTCTGCTCTGCCTTTTCTGTGTCCCCTCTCTGCTTGAGTTTGATGCCTGCCTCGCCCTCTTTTCCTCCATACCTGTTTGGTTCAGTTCTGTTTATTTACTTCTGCTCTGTTTGTTTCATTTAAATCGAGCTCCTTGATTTGCCCTGCAACCTGCTTATCTCATGTATCACTGCACAGTGGGCTCACACCTGCATACTATGCACAGGGCCGGATTGAGATCTCTATGGGCCTGGAGCTGAATATTTTGGTGGCTTTTTTTGGAATGTAGTGAAATGAAAACATATTTTAAGGTTATGTAATAATGCAGATACAGGTATATCTAACCAGGAAGATACTGTGTGATTAATTTTTCATTCAGATTTCAATCATTTAAAGCGTGTAAAATAATTTTTTCCCATTTTTATCATCCAAACCTTTGGTTATATATTCTATAGGGAATTCCTGTTAAAAAAAGGGAAATGGGCGCTTGGTGCCTTGCAGCTGTCTTGTTTATAAAAATTAATCAAATTGTGTTATTAAAAAAAAATGAAATGGGAACCTGTTACTGCATTTTTTAGAGAAATTATACAATTTTAACCAAAAAATTAAGAAAAAAAAAAAAATTTGCATTGTGTTTTGGAGAATGGTAATTTATGAATAATATGTATAAAACACTGACCTTGCTCCCAGAGTGGGAAATTAAAAGGTGAGTAATAGCAGTGGTATTGCTATTTTTATACGTGACAAATGGACAATGCCATCGCTTTGGAACTAAAAATTAATCATTTTTTCTTTTCTTTTAGATTTTACATGGTCACATTTGGTATTAATGCAAAGGCCAGACTCTGATCTGTTCAGTGACACCTCACTTGACCTTGTGAGGTATAAAGATTAGTGACGCAGGGGTCCAAAGTAGGGATCAGTTCAATCTGTTCGGAGTTCGCATCGAACATCGGCCGTTCGACAGTTCGCGAACTTCGAACTTTTTTGGGACGTTCGCCAAAAGTAAAAAAAAAATTTGAAAAAAGTATAAAAAATGCTTAAAATACTAAAAAATCTAGAAATAAAGACACTCTTTAATGCAGAATATTATAAGCAACGGTTTATTAGATATTGAATTAAAATGGGAATATTTTTAACATTGAAGCCTATGGGATAAAACATTCTTGTTACTAAAACATCAGGCAGACACGGCCCTCTATTCAGGCACTGTAGAGGGCAGCCTGCCGGGGCCTCCCAAGAATCCCCTTAAATGTCCCTAGGAACATAAAATAAAACCTTTTTTTTTTCTTTCTCTACCTGGCTGAATGTATTTAATTATATATTAGATACATTCAGCCAGGTAGAGGGGGGTGGCATGTGGGTTGCGCGGGGTCTCAGGCAATGTTTTTTTTTTTTTTGTGTGTATTTTTAGCAAATTTATAGGGGAAGGTAAGGGCAGGTATGATATATATCTTATATATATTTCTTATACATATATATATCCAGACTTGTATTACACACACATTTTGGCAACTAATTGCCCCCCCCCCCAGGCCAGCCATCAGAAATTTTGGGGCCCCTTACTGACTCTCAGAATGGGCCCCCCCCCCCCACGATCCCCTCTTCCCATAGGAAATCAATATTTACTGTAAATCGTGGTCACATTACAGAGTGTTAGTCCCAATATCTTAAAAATCACTCAAAATATCTATCTGGCTCAAATAATTTCAGATCGTATGAAATTCAAATTGTGATTAAAAAATAATATCAAGATCGTATTACAGAGTGTTGCTCCCAATACCTTAAAATCACACAAAATGTGTATTCGTACAAACAATGTAGCATAAAATTATATTATTCCACTGGTTTTGCATATCAGAGCACTACAGCAATAGAACTCTCACAGTAAAGGCAGAGTGTATGAACGTACACAGAATCCAAAGCGATGGACCTCTAATGGTAAAGGCAGGAAATATGAACGTGCACAGGAATCCACAACAATAGACCTCTAATGGTAAAGGCAATGAGTATGTATGTACACAGGAATCCACAGCAATAGACCTTTAGGCTAGGGTCAGACGAGCGTGCACACGGACGTACGTTAGTACGGAAGACACAGTAGTGGCCACACAGTCCGTTTTTTTCACTGACGTATATTTTGACGGATGTAGGAGGGAAAATAAATTAAAAAGCAAAACCATTTTGTCCGTGAAAAATGCTGGACGTATAAATGCGTCCGTCTGACCACGTTCCATCACTCACATACAAAGCTATGCAGATGTTGCGGACGCAGCGCACTTTGTGCGGCCGTTCTAGCGGTTGTACGTTCTTGCCTGCCTTGCGTCCGTGGGCCGCGGCCGTTGCGCGTCCACAGTTCAGTGCGGACGTACTTCGTGTGTCGGCTCCGATGGGCTTTCTGTCATGCTATCACGGACGTACTTTTAGGCGCAATCACGGACGTGAACACTACGCTCGTCTGACAGCAGCCTTAGCGGTAAAGGCAGTAAGTATGAATTTACACAGGAATCCACAGCAATAGACTTAACATATAGGCAGGGGTCTCTCCTTTATCATGTCCATCTCCCCACCCCCATCCCCAGTTTTCATTTCATTAATCCCCACACTCTGTTTCATATCATTAAACACCCCCACCTCTTTTCACCCCAACCCCCTCCCCCACACACAGTTTTCATTTTATTTAACACCCCCCATCCCCACTCTTTTCCTTTCACTAAACCCCCCCCCCCCCGTTTGAACCAGGGGGCGCCGCTGGGTCCTGAGCCACCTCTCTCCTCCTTCGGCATCCCATGGCGTTACTTCTTCCTCTTAAAGGGTGATTTTGGTTGGTTTCTTTTTTATTAATAAACCTTAACATTAGGCTAGGGGCGGATCCAGACACAGGTTTCGGAGGAGGGGGGGGGCATTCTACCAGATTTGGCCAAGGACTGCTGTTGGGTTCGCACAGTGACAGGCAGATATATTTGCCCCCCAGCTCACATGGGTATATTTGCCCCCCAGTTCACATGGGTATATTTGTCTGCCCCCCAGTTCACATGGGTATATTTGTTCCCCCCCAGTTCACATGGGTATATTTGTTCCCCCCAGTTCACATGGGTATATTTGTTCCCCCCAGTTCACATGGGTATATTTGTTCCCCCCGTTCACATGGGTATATTTGTTCCCCCCCCAGTTCACATGGGTATATTTGTTCCCCCCCAGTTCACATGGGTATATTTGTTCCCCCCAGTGCACATGGGTATATTTGCCCCCAGCAACTCACCTATTTTCCCCATCTGCCTCTGCTTTAGGTCGCAGGCCTCAGAGGAGGTTTTGCGGCCTACATTAGCCCAGCCGCCGGCAAGCAGGGCCTCCAAGATGGCCACCGGCGGGCCCCCTCTGATGATGTCATGTCAGAGTGGGCCCACCGAACGTCTGTAGCCTTCAGACGTTTGGCGGGCCCTCTCTGACATGACATCATCAGAGGGGGCCCGCCGGCGGCCATCTTGGAGGCCCTGCTCGCCGGCGGCTGGGATATTGCAGGCCGCAGAACCTACTCCGAGGCCTGCAGCCTAAATTTAACAAGGTTGCCGCCTGTGGCGGGCCCCCCCAGTCCCCGAGCCCCTTACACCAGCATGGGCTGTAATGCCCTGATGGTGGCCCTGCCCCCCCCCCAATTTGGCTGATCCCTCCAGAAGAAATGTTGAACCCGATAGAGCAGAGAATAATATATATATTCTCTGCTCTGTTGGGTTCAACATTTCTTCTGGAGGGATCCGCCATATTGGGGGGGCGCAATTAGTTGAGATTGTCCACATGCCACCCCACCATGTGCGTATGTGTATATATGGTCTGAGGTCTGTGGGTGGGTGTATATATATAGCTGCGTGTTGATATATATGTATATATAGGTCTGGGTGTTGATATATACCTATATGTCTGTGTGTGGTATCAATGCATCTCTACTCTATACACAGCGCTCTATGTCCCTATAATATACAGTTGTGTTCAAAATTATTCAACCCCCAATGCTGTAAAGGGTTTCAGGGAATTTAGTGTACATTTGTAATTGTATTCAGAATGAAATCCTACAAGGACTTTTTAAAGAACCATATGCAACTAAAATGACATCAATTGGTTTTGTAATACAGTAGTAAATGTTTCTTTTGTGAATTCTTCATTGACACAATTATTCAACCCCTTAAAGACTACCACTCTGAAGAACAGAGGTTCATTCAAGTGTTTTCAATCAGGTATTGAAAACACCTGTGGATGTCACGGAGCAGCAATAAAGCATAATAAGCACCAATTAGGCAGCTTTAAAATGACTGTGATACTCAGCTCCTTCTAGACATTTACTGGTGTGGTTACAAACATGGTGAAGTCAAGAGAATGGTCCAGGAAGACAAGAGAAGAGGTGATTACTCTTCACAGGAAGGGAAATGGCTATAAGAAGATTGCAAAGATGTTAAACATACCAATAGAGACCATAGGAAGCATCATTTGCAAATTCAAGGCAAAGGGCACTGTTGAAACGCTACCTGGTCGTGGCAGAAAGAAGATGCTGACTTTGACTGCTGTGCGCTACCTGAAGCGTAGAGTGGAGAAAAGTCCCCGTGTGACTGCTGAGGAACTGAGAAAAGATTTGTCAGATGTGGGTACTGAAGTTTCAGCTCAGACAATACGGCGCACACTGCGTAATGAAGGCCTCCATGCCAGAACTCCCAGGCGCACCCCCTTGCTGTCTCCAAAGAATAAGAAGAGTCGACTGCAGTATGCCAAAAGTCATGTGGACAAACCACAGAGGTTTTGGGATAGTGTTCTGTGGACTGATGAAACAAAATTAGAACTGTTTGGGCCCACGGATCAACGCTATGTTTGGAGGAGGAAGAACAAGGCCTATGAAGAAAAGAACACCTTGCCTTCTGTGAAGCATGGCGGGGGGTCAATCATGCTTTGGGGCTGTTTTGCTTCTGCAGGTACAGGGAAGCTTCAGCGTGTGCAAGGTACCATGAATTCTCTTCAGTACCAGGAGATATTGGATGACAATGTGATGCAGTCCGTCACAAACCTGAGGCTTGGGAGACGTTGGACCTTTCAACAAGACAATGATCCCAAGCATACCTCCAAGTCCACTAGAGCATGGTTGCAGATTAAAGGCTGGAACATTTTGGAGTGGCCATCGCAGTCATCTGACTTAAATCCGATTGAGAACCTCTGGTGGGACTTAAAGAAAGCAGTTGCAGTGCGCAAGCCTAAGAATGTGACTGAACTGGAGGCTTTTGCCCATGACGAATGGGCGAAGATACCCGTAGATGGCTGCAAGACACTTGTGTCAAGCTATGCTTCACGTTTAAAAGCTGTTATAACTGTAAAAGGATGTTGTACTAAGTACTAAGACTGAATGTCACTTGGGGGTTGAATAAAACTGATAATGATGTGAGCACAGAAAAGACATTTGTGGTTATTTCATTATAAATGTTATGTTATATTTGTCTGACCTACACGTGCCTCTTTGATTTAATTGTAAGCAAGATGACTGAATGATCAAAATCAATGTCAAACTGGCCAAAACACTCAATTTCAGTGGGGGTTGAATCATTTTGAACACAATTGTATATGATCAGGGGTTAACTTTTTTTATATTTTTATACTATTCCTATTAAATTAACAGTAATTTTTGATGTATTTTATTCAGTAGAAACTTTTTTTGCCTATATAACATGTGCTTTGTGAAAATAAAGCGGTTTTGTGTATACATTTTAATTTAGTTAGTGGATTCCTGTCCAGTGCGGTGAGAAGCAAATGTAATGCAGTGTAGACACGCTGCAAGGCGGAGCGGAGTGAAGTCAAGCCTGCAAAATGTTTGCTTCTCTTCGCTTCGCTACGCTGTGCGTCGCTACACGCTCAGTGTGTCTCAGACTTTATTCCCCCATCGCTAGCTTACCGAATCAGTTTGTTTACTTGTTACTGACCTGGCTTGTTCTGAGGACCTGATCTGTTGCCTACTTTGCCTGCCATTTGACTATTCTCTCTGTGTATTCCCTGCCTGTTCTGTTTGCTTCCTGTACTGGTGTGCGCAATTCTCACCAAATACAGTAGCGCAGTACAAGTGCCTAAATATTGCTGACCCGGTTTTGTTATAGCTGCTGATGTAACTGAATAGATCGTGGATCTCTTCTGCATTACCAAAACCTCCACCACTGCTCTCTTCCACAATACCTCAGAGGGGTTACGGTGTGAAGGCACTTGCTGCCACCGAAGGCAAAATATTTGGGTGCACTGCCACTGACGCCTATACCAGGTTCATATCATTTTAATATTGGACCGCAGGGTCCACCACTGCACTCTTCCACAATACCACAGAGGGGTTACGGTGTGACGGCACTATTGCTGACACTAAAGGACCAATTTTAAAGAACCTATTGTTACTTTCATCCAAAGCCTGCATAAATTTCACCATAATTTTTTATGGGGGATACACCTTTTATGGCAAATATCTTGCATATATGCCCTCTTGGAGGGCACTCTAAAAATTGAACTTTCGAGTCCCATTGACTTGCATTGAGTTCGGTTCGAGTTCGAACTCAAACTTTTGAAATTGTTCGAGTTCGAATGCGAACTGAACACGGGGAAGATCGGCTCATCCCTAATCCAAAATCCCCCCTCCCCAGTGCTCTTTGCTGCAGTGCGGCGGTATAGGTTTTTGATGGCACAATCCGTTGTTATGAATTGATACATCACCTCAACACTTGTTGGTGATGGTGACATGAGAAATGTGATGACAAGTTAGTGCAGCATCATTGTTCACTTTATAATTGAAAAGTGAAAAATATTGATGTGTAAGGAAAAGAAAAATATTATTTTATTTTTGTTACATAAAACCTGGTCATGTTTGGTATCATTGGAAAGGCCGTGCTCTGGCCTTTCTGGTGATACCTCACATGACCCTGTATCTGCTATGGAGTTGGAGATATAGCGGTCCAAAAACCCATCAATGCAGACATAGTTATCCTTTCTCTGGGCCTATTCTGGGGCATGTGCCTGGAGCTGCTGCTCCATCAGCCCCTATGTTAATTCGGCCCTGACTAGGCATAGTTCCCATGACAGATTTTGGTTTTAGGGTTAGAGTTATTTTTAGAGTTAGGGTTTGTTTTCAGAGTTCGGTTTAGGGTTAGGGTTATCTTTAGCTTTAGATTCAGGGTTAGGGTTATTTTTAGGGTTAGGTTTAACTTTAGATTCAGGGTTAGGGTTGTGTTTAGGGTTAGGTTTAATTTTAGATTCAGGGTTAGGGTTGTGTTTAGGGTTAGGTTTAACTTTAGATTAAAGATTAGGGTTATGCTTAACTTTAGATTCAAGGTTATGGTAATTTTTAGTTTCTAGTTTCAGAGTTAGGGTAAGGGTCATTTTTAGGGTAAGGTACGAGGTCAGAGTTAATTTTTGGGTTAGGTTCAGGGTTATTGTTAGGGTTATTTTTAGAGTTAAGGTCAGGGTTTTTTATCATTAGATACAGGGTTATTTTTAGCATTAGATTTAGGGTTCTGGTTATTTTTAGGGTTGTTATAGGGTTAATTTTAACCCCTTACTGCTGGGCGGGTTGTGTCTGGTGGGAGGGTGTTAACACGGGGGCATATTATTTGCCCCTCCTCTGGCCCACCTACGCAGTTTGCGCGAGGTGAGCAATATAGCCTGCAGGGGGACAACCTAAATTCATACCGTCCCACGGCAGCAGATGATGTGTTCTGACACGGCCCATAGATGCCAACGGGGCGTGCTGTGCGGTATTGAGTTCCACCCGCCTCGAGGAAGGCATAGTACACTCCGTGGTGCAAAAAGGTTATGTTCAGGGTAAGGACATGTTTAGGGTTAGGGTCCAGGTTAGCTTCAGGTTCAGCGATTGGGTCATTTTAGAATTAGGGTTACTTTTAGCGTTTGTTTCAGGGTTAGGGTAATTTTTAGGGTTAAGGTTACATTTAGGGTTAGTGTTACTAACAGGGATTAAGGCTAGGGTCAAATGAAAGCATTTTTACACGCGAACGTAAAAAAAGTGCGTCCGAACGCATTGACGTATTTTTTCACGCAATACGCGAAAACGGTCATACGATGCGCATTTTTTGGCGTGATTTTCTACGGATCTGCAATTAAACGTGTAATCTAATTAACCAAATCAATAGGTGAATCAAAAAATAAGGTGAAGGGGTATAAAAAGCCATTTCGTGGATGGTGGCGTTTCACAAAGATGGATGCACTGCAAGTGTTTGTGTTTGCTGCAACGGGCTACCTGTACCTCCAGCACAAAAGACAACGACGATCATGGGTTCATCCCATCAACGCTGCCAGACACACGCATGGCCACTTTGTGACGCTGTACAGACCACTGCGAGAGAGGGACCCCGTGAAGTTTTTCAACTACATGCGGATGTCCATCCCCTCATTCGATGAACTGTTGTCACAGTTACGGGAGCCGCTGACCAAGAGGGACACCATCATGAAGGACGCCATACCACCGGAGGAGATGCTGGTCATCACTTTGCGGTAAGTACTTCCAAACACCAGCATGCATGACTTCGCTGCCAGTCAGCAGACATGTGCTCGGTGTGCAGAGCCCCTATTGTCGGGCTGTAGTGACATGTACGCAAACACATTCATACCCACCCACACGCAGGCATCACATTCCTAGACACGTCCAAATAAACCTCTGACACTGACAAGAATGTATGTAAATAGAAATATATTGTAATAAACAAGAAAATAAATGAATAACATATTTGTAACATATATACAAAAGAAAATAACATGAAGGACAAAACATAACAGTGACAACAGGAACAGCATGTCAACCAAAAACATAAAACAGACAAGACACCTCACAAATCCTGGTACAGAGGAGCATCTGGCTCATGAGGACCATGTGTGGATCCGCGGCGGTACCCAGACTCTGGGGGAGGCCCAGCAACACGGGACATGGGTGGTTGGGTGGCGCCTGGCAGTGGCTGGCATAACCAGTGGCATGGTGGCCTTGTGGCACCGCACCATAGTAGACCGCAGCCTGTTCTGGACGGGACAGGATCTCATGGATGAGGTCCAGGGATCTGCGGCGCTACTCCACCTTCTGCGCCGGGGTCATCTGGTCCAGCAGGGATTGACAGGAGTGGACAAAGGACATGTCCTCACTGTCAGTGATGGTGCAGCATGGAGGTTGTGGATTGTGCGACCCCATGAAGCTGACCATGGCCTGCTCGAAGTCGCTAGGCGGTCCCCTCCTCCTGTTGAGAGCCGGTCTGGTGCTGTCTCTCGGTGCTGCAGCTGGCACCGGTCCGGTCTCCACCTCCCCCTCCACCTGCGAGTCCGTGCCACCCGGTCAACCTTCTCCTGCCAGCTGCCAGAACCCCTGCCAGCAGGTGTTGCTCCTGTGAGCCAGAGGTGGATGGCTGGTCAATGCTGCTCGCAGTTGGCCTTGGCTCCTGGGTCCTTCTGAGGAACGACAATTGTTCGGCATAAAGATAGCTGTGCACCTTCCTCCTTGCCCCAGCTCCAGAGCGCACAGCTGCTGCTTCCTTTTTCAGGACCCGGGTGTAGTTGTCCCTGATAGTGCGCCACTTGTTGCTAATTTCATGTGCTGCAAAACATAATGAGAGTGACATTAGGTTCGGTTCATATGATGTGATCATAACACAGATTTAATTCATATTTCCCAGGTATCTTGCTAGTGGATGCAGTTTGAAGGATCTGCATTACAACTTCCGAGTTGGCAGATCAACAGCTGGTGAGATCGTCCACAAGGTGTGCCAAACAATATGGGAAACCATGAAGAAGCAATGTTTACCAACACCCACGGACGAGGCATGGGTAGCAATTGCAGCAGGATTTTGGGGGAGAGCCAACTTCCCCAATTGCCTTGGAGCCGTGGATGGCAAACATGTCCGCATAGTGAAGCCACTGCACACTGGCTCACTGTATCAAAATTATAAACATTTCTTTTCCATTGGCCTACTGGCGGTGGCAGATGCCAACTATGATTTTGTGTATGTGGATGTCGGATCATACGGCAAAGACTCTGACTCCACTTTGTTCAGGAACTCTACACTGTGGGATGAGCTAGAGAGTGGGACCCTGCACATACCCAGACCCGCACCATTGCCTGGCAGTGACGTGGCAGTCCCCTATGCCTTCATGGGTGACGAAGCATTCGGCCTATCCACACATCTCCTACAGCCCTACTCAGGGACACACCTGACTGTGAAGAAGTGGCTGTTACAGGCTGTCGCGGGCGAGACGGTATGTGGAGTGTAGCTTTGGCATACTGACCAACAAGTGGAGGATTTTTCATAGGCTGCTTGATGTAAATGTGGATTTCTGTGTGGATATAGTGAAATGCTGCTGCATCCTACATAATTATGTTCGTGCGAGGGATGGTTTTAATTTCGCTGATACCCTCACAGTTACGGGTCTGGATGAATATGCAAACCATGACATAATAGCTGTGAATAGACACAGCAACAGGTTTCGCGATGCTCTGTCTAATTATTTTACTAGCGATGCAGGGCAGGTGCCCTGGCAGCTGGGGAGCATTTAACATGTGACGGCACCTATTATGTTTGCCTTTACTTTTATTGTACATGCAATTTACATGTGATTATGAATTAAATAATCATGTACTCACTCTGTAGCTTCTGCTGTCAGACCACGTATCATACTCCAGGTACACCACCCTCGAGACTGCAACCCATGCGCTGGCCTTTCTGGGTTTGTCCTTGTACAGGTCACAAGCCGTGTCCCAAATCTCGGGATGCTCCGCCACTGCAGCTATCAGACGCTCCACATCAATATCCAGACCAGCCATCGTCTGCAATTGCCAGGTACCACAACAGCCACCACAGGACACTTTTTTCGCCTGGACGTTATATAGGCCACACATGTGCAGCGTCTGACGTCTCCTAATCATGCACAGATGCCGCTATGCCGCAGCTGCGCACTCAGTACGTCAGTACTAGCGGTTCAGCGTTCTCAAAAAAATGCGTTCAAATTCCACTTGCGTTGCACGGCCGGACTTTTGTGCGGCCGTACATCGTATATTGGCCGTCATTGCCCGTCATCTGCTGCTAGTGCAGCCGTAATTATGTGCGCCAGAACGCACGTTAAAAGTGCGCTGGTCTGACCCCAGCCTAAGTAGAGACAATTTCTGGCAGCAAATGTGTTTTTCAGATTTATTACATCCCAATTTTTTTTCTGGAAAGAGGTATTTTTGGGGGAATTTCTCCCTTAATCAGTTCAACTGTATCAGCCACTATTTATAAAATATATACAGTATAAAGATCAGTTGAAACGCACATATATTTATTTTGCAAACTCCGTCGATGGATTTAACTCGAGCCCTAATTGTTAGAGGTTAAAATATAATATAAATATATGACACGTTTTTAACTTGGACTTGTTGTTTTCATGTTTCCAGACAATGAAAGAATCATAGATCACATCCAACGTGCAAAAGCAAGCAGACCCGAAACAGGATTCAAATATTTTGTGCAAACCTAGTACATATTGATGTCATAAAACTTCGACAGCCCCCCAGGGAGTCAGCTTTTCTTTTTTCAAGAAGTTTTTTTCATTTCAGACAGTTTTTTTTGTGTAGTTTCGTTCCGTTTCAGAAATTCGGATCGCTTCGTTTTCCATTTTTATGGGTTAATTCTTTTTTTGGATCCCTTAATATTTTGTTTTTTGTGAGTTTATTTGTATTTCGTTTTTATGAGTCATTTCGTATAGGATTGGTTATTTCAGAATGGGAAACATTACTACCAATAAAGCGAAAGTCTCCTTATTTATTATTTAGGATTTTTTTGGGCACTCTTTGGGTTAAAGTTTAGGTTTCCTAACTTATTTTAAAGAAACCGGTTTCAATGTTAAAAAAAATCCCTGTGCTAATTAATTATTTCTTAAACCGTTCATTTTTTCACTTGCAGCAATAAGCCGTTTTATTTTTTTTGGGTTGATTTTATGGTTACATAATTTTAAATTTAATAACGAGGTGTTTTTTTCTTTGCTGACCGCAGGTGTACTGTCTGCGTTCAGCAATGAATTGGATACATTGTCTCAGAACCATGGACAGCTCCGAGCGAGCCTTAGCCATGGTCCTGACTCCTGAAAGTGAAACATAGTATCAGACTATACCCTCACAAACCTTTCTGTTTCTCACTAGAAGTCTCCGCAGTAATGCAGACGTGGACTCCTTGCTCGATGTGCCTAGAGGGTGTCCGCTATACCCTCCTGACGATGCCCAACAAGGCCAAAATGATCATCAGGGGTTGCTGCACCTCTCGTGCAGGGACGACTTCCTTGGCGTGCAGTACTGGTCACCCTTTCTGGGTGGTTGGCGTCTGATTTGCATATGGAACATTTGTCCCTGTAATGGCACAATCAAGCTAAAACCTTGTGAGACCCGAGCGGCCCCACCGTAGAGCAGGCCACTAGTGCTGTTGCTTGGTCTCAGGACCCTCACAAACCTCGGTTTCTCACCACAGTATCATACAATGTTTCACTGTCAGGACCATGGCTAAGGCTTGCTCTAAGCGGTCCTTGGTTCTGACACGATGTATTCACTTCATTGCTGACCGCGGCTGTACTATTTTCTTACAGTCTGCCTACGTTCAGCAAAGAAAAAAACACCGTTATTAGATTTAAAATAATGAAACCCAAAAAAGAAAAAAAGCAAACGTCTTATTGCTGCAAGTGAAAATAATAAACACTGGGATTTTTTTAACATTGAAATCTATGGGAGGCCAGGGCTGTACATACAGACACATGGGGGTGACAGCACATACAGACACATGGGGGAGGGGGGGTGACAGCACAGACACATGGGGGAGGGGGGGTGACAGCACATACAGACACATGGGGAGGGGGGGTGACAGCACATACAGACACATGGGGAGGGGGGGTGACAGCACATACAGACACATGGGGGGGGGGTGACAGCACATACAGACACATGGGGAGGGGGGGTGACAGCACATACAGACACATGGGGGGTGACAGCACATACAGACACATGGGGGGTGACAGCACATACAGACACATGGGGGGTGACAGCACATACAGACACATGGGGGGTGACAGCACATACAGACAGGGTGGTATATACAATATTCAATTCACATAAAGCACAAGATCCAGGTAAATGTCGCGGCCGCGTCGGAGCCCAGCACAATCTAATGAGGCAATAACCGCGACCTGTACAATAACTGCGACCTGTACAATAACCGCGACCTGTACAATAACCGCGACCTGTACAATAACTGCGACCTGTACAATAACCGCGACGCTCTGCGGGTGGTTGTTTATGGTTTTATTTTTATTAAAACTCTTGAACCGTTAATAAAACAGGAAATTTCTCAGGGAAGTAAAAACACAATATATACAGAACCAGGAGAAATATAAACAATGGCAGAATCCTTCATTAAATCATAAAAAAAAAAAATATATATAAATTCAGAAATTATTCAGGAAGATGAAGACAGGGATCCCTGAGTGGGGGCCGGAGCTCCTTGCAGGATGGTCACACGCGGGTAAGGGTCAGGAGCTCCATGCAGGATGGTCACAGAAGGGTGGGGTCAAAAGCTCCTCACAAGATGGTTATGGACTGGTGAGGGTCAGGAGCTCCTTGCAGGACGGTCACACTCGGGTGGGGGCCAGGAGCTCCTTGCAGGACGGTCCCGGACTGGTGGAGGCCAGAAGCTCCTCACAGAATGGTCACGGACTGTTGGGGGTCAGGCACTGCAAGAGGGCCTGGACATTGACAAACACACGGTGAATCCCATCTCCTTCCAAGATGTCGTGAGGAGAACATACAGCTTCCTGTTACACCGGGGAGAAATAAAGGGGAGAGTGATGTGATGGGGTGAATGGGTTCATGCATAAGGACTGAATAAAAGGCGGGATCCAGGGAGCGGCACATCGGGACACCGGGGGGACAAGAACTCTTCCACATCTCAACCATGGTTAACAGAAAGGGGTGACAACCAAGACTAGCGACACGGACATGGAACAGTAATGGAGGAGTGAAAAAAAAAGACAGACAGGGCGCAGAGAAGAGACGAAAAGACAGACAGGGCGCAGAGAAGAGACGAAAAAGACAGACAGGGCGCAGAGAAGAGACGAAAAGACAGGGCGCAGAGAAGAGACGAAAAGACAGGGCGCAGAGAAGAGACGAAAAGACAGGGCGCAGAGAAGAGACGAAAAGACAGGGCGCAGAGAAGAGACGAAAAGACAGGGCGCAGAGAAGAGACGAAAAAGACAGACAGGGCGCAGAGAAGAGACGAAAAAGACAGACAGGGCGCAGAGAAGAGACGAAAAGACAGGGCGCAGAGAAGAGACGAAAGACAGGGAGCAGACAGACAGGGCACAGAGACAATGACAGAGGGTGCAGAGATAAAACAAAAAGACAGACGGGTACACAGAGTGAAAAGACAGAAGGACAGACAGGCAGACGGGTACACAGAGTGAAAAGACAGAAGGACAGACAGGCAGACGGGTACACAGAGTGAAAAGACAGAAGGACAGACAGGCAGACGGGTACACAGAGTGAAAAGACAGAAGGACAGACAGGCAGACGGGTACACAGAGTGAAAAGACAGAAGGACAGACAGGCAGACGGGGACACAGAGTGAAGAGAAAAGACAGAAAAAAATGAGCTTAGAGAAAAGAGATGAAGGAAAGGAAGGACAGACCCAATGAGGCCGAGGAAGACAAACAACAGGACTGGCAGAACAGGAACGAGTACAAGATTTCCCTTGATGTACACGTGGAGCCGCACATATTCCATTCCGGGTGAAGGAAACCCGCAGAGCGAGGCACACGCAAAAGGGATGAGTAGAGGGAGCATCATATACTCTGTATATTTTCTGCACATGGAGACAGAGGGTGCGCAATGACATCACTTTACTATCATGAATCCATGGAACAAAACTGACCAATGCAAGGGTCTGCTACGCCGAAACCGCGGATCTGCCCGGCCCCCGCCTCACCGTGCAGGACAATACAATAACTATATCATGAAACATAAACCCCTCATGTACAGTTGGGTCCCACATACACATTCTTACACGCACTGTTACATGTGCACACACAGTGCAACATCCACAGCAGCCAAGCGTGAGATACTGTACCTGCTGTCTGAATCGCAAGCTCCGCAGCCCAGTCCTCTGAGAATAAAACACCTAATTTTGTACGTAAGATTCCTACTGAAAATATTTTTATGCAGCGTGCTGCAGGGTGCGTGGTGTACCTGTACTTTAATGAGGAGCCATAACCCAGACACAAAAGAACAACGTATGAAACTAAAAAAAAGGTACGACGACATTGGTATTATTCTTTTTTATCGAGTGTAATTTATGCCGGATGGAAAGAGGATTCCAGCTTTCCTTTACATCGCATTGTAACACCAGCCAGAAGTCTGTCAATTACAGAGCCAGGGAATTCGATTTCCTGGCTCGCATATCATTAGAGCAAGGCTGTCAAACTCCAGTCCACCAGGTGTTTCTGAGAAACCATAAATCAAACTCAGAAGGGGGGGTACCCCCTCTGCATCCCCCCATAATACACAGGTGGGCATAGGCATCACTACGGAGGAGCAGAGTCCCTTTGCCTCATACATGGGCAGAGTCTGGCCTGTCCAGGGATACCCAACATATTAGGTGTAGAAAAAAAACATAAAAACTGATCTTTTTCTTTTTTTTTCAAAGCTTGAAATGGCTCAGCAGTGAAAGGGTTAACCCGGTCAGACTATATATCACATTGCATGTTAGTTTTTCCTTGGTCTAGTTGTATATTAAGGGTAAATGGGCAGACTTCAGCCCTCACAGTATAAATTAAATTTTTTCTTGATTAATGGCATTTTAGGAGTTAATGGGTAGGCTACATGCCTCAGTGCATATATTTCGTGGTTTCCCTTGGTTACTGGCATTTTAGGGGTTAATGGCTAGGTTACATGCCTCACAGTGCATACATTTCATATTTTCCCGAGTAACCGCATTTTAGGGTTAACCCTTTCGCTGCTGAGGCGTTTCCCGCCCCTGTGCTGAGGTCATTTTTACCGGTTTTGCTCATCATGTTTAAACGTGTTTTGAAGCTTATTTTAGTAGATGACCCAGACATATTAAATATCGTTCTTTCCGTCAGACTCGGTAGATTCATAATATGTCATTATTATATGTATACGTCATGTCCTGTCTGTATATTATAACAAAAAATGCAATAAAATATGTATTTTCAATAATTTACAACGTGTAAAGTGTTTTTTTTCACATTTTAACATGCGAGCAATTGCGGTTATATTTTGTATGGGGTGCGCTTGTTAAAAAAATTAGAGATGGGGTCTCGTTACATTTTTTTTGGGGAAATTACACGATTTTTAACAAACGCACCGCATACAAAAATTGTTAGTGCAGCATCATTGTTCACATTATAATTGAAATGGGAACAATATTGCTGCATTAACAAACCAAAAAAAAGAAATATTTTTTTTTTAAATATATTTTTATTTTTAATTTTTTTTTTAAAAAAAACAACTTTTTTCACTGTAGTGTTTGGTATCGTTGGAACGGCCATGCTCTGGCCGATCCAACCATACCAAACTTTAACCCCTAGCTGCCACGGATCGGGAGTTCCAATGAACTCCCTATCTCCACCGTTGGTGGCAGTTAAGGGTCAACTCTAGGACTGGCGTCATCGTGCTACGCACGATGACGCCAGTCCTCAGGGGGAGTTCCCGGAGGCTTGGCCGACATCCAAGATGTCGGCCAGCTCCGGGAAAGGATCGCGAACCGGCACTTTTCAGCGCCGATTCGCGATCCAGCCCCCCAGGGGTTAATGCCAGGCACCATTTGGAAGGGCAGGCTGTGCCCTTCCAAATGGTGCCTGGGTTAACCCCCGCAACGCCGCTGATCGGGAGGGAGAGAGGTCCGAAGGACCTCCCTTTCAGGCGCCTCCTCCGCACATGCGGGGGGGCGCCTGAATTAGGTGTCATCGCGCCCCCGCGATGACACCTAATTTCAGCGGCTGCGGTTCCGGATGCTGGGCTGACATCGAGGATGTCAGCCCGCACGGGGGGGGGGGGCCAGCGATCGCCGGAACCCGCCGAACGCTGACCCCAAAGGGAGGACGCGCTCAGCGCGTCCTCCGCATACCAGCAGACATGCGGAGGACGCGCTGAGCGCGTCCTCCGCATCGAAGTGGTTAATGGCTAGGCTACATGCCTCACTGTTTAGATTTCCCAGGTTTTATGGCATTTTAGAGGTTATTATGGAAGTTAGAATATAAAGGGTCAATTCATGTTTAGACCCTTTGCTTATCGTCACATTTCGGGGAATCAATTTTTGCTGAAAATCTGGTGGATTCGCTATTTAGCGAATAGCTGCCGTAATTTGTGAAAATTGGAGTCGCTGAAGCAGTTACTGGACGTCAGCAAAAACCACTGAATAAAATACAACGAAAAGCTATCATTGCATCACATAGAAAAATGTCGGCAGATAAGAACCTTTCGGCCCATCTAGTCGCCCAATTACATGGATACTTTACCTGGATTTATCTTTTGTTTAGGATAGCCTTATGCCTATCCCATGCTTGCTTAAATTCAATTACTGTTTTGGCCTCTACCACTTCTACTGGAAGGCTGTTCCATGTATCCACCACCCTCTCAGTAAAATAATGCTTCCTGATGTTACTTTTAAACCTTTGCCCCTCTAATCTAAGACTATGTCCTCTTGTTTTGCTACTTTGTTTCCTTTTAAATATACTCCCTTCCTCTACCTTGTGGATTCCCTTTACGTATTTAA
Source organism: Leptobrachium leishanense (assembly GCA_009667805.1). Classification (NCBI taxonomy): domain Eukaryota; kingdom Metazoa; phylum Chordata; class Amphibia; order Anura; family Megophryidae; genus Leptobrachium; species Leptobrachium leishanense. The sequence goes on along the minus strand of CM019065.1, from coordinate 1,680,851 downwards.
ATGTTTCTATCATAACTCTGGGATTATGGAATCTTATTTATATTACTTCTTTTTTTTTCAGTGATTTGATTTAGTGGCGAAAACTATTAGTGCCCCCCCCTTTGACTGTGGTATTTTATGCGCCGCCCCCTATATATTGTTCCTAGAGTCGCCTATGCAGGTGGGGTCTGAGACGCCTTATTAGAAAGCATTTAAACGAGTGTCCCTTTGTCAGTCCAGTTTCCCGGGGATTTTCACCTCTTGCAGTATTATAGTATTGGATTCTGGGTATTTTAAGGAGGGGGGACATGTCAAACCCTTCTTAAATATCTTACACAATCGCTTATTTGAAAGCGGGTTTTCACACCCTTCGAATGAGGCAGGTCTTCTTTGTAGGGCTGTAAAGAGACGGTGACAGCGAGCACCTGTGCGGAGCCGGCAAATTCATTTTATAGGGATTTTGTGTTTGGGTTCAGAGATGAGCTTTTTACAAACGGAGACCGAACAGATCGTAATCACAGATAATGTGTCAGTGTGTGTCTGGGATGTTGGTCGTGCACACAGTTTGATGCCTCTTTATGTTTTTAGTAATACTCTGGACGGGCATATGAGCGCCCATACAATAGGGCTAATTCTAAGAGCAAACTTTGGTTCACATTCGTTCCCCGCATTTGATTCCCCGACCTAGCGCTGAATTCAGCGTTTACCGCAGGGTCCTCAAAGTGCAGGGAAAAGCCGCCGCATTGAAAAAAAAAAAAAAAAAAAAAACACTCCAAAATTATCGGATCCAGTAAGTCACCGAAAACCCGTCAAATGCGTCCGAAAAAAGTCAACAATGTGCCGAATACCGCACTGACCAGCCGCTGGAAAAATCCGACAAATGGGGAAAAAAAAATTAAAAAACTACTGTTTCTTTTAAAATCTTAAAAGCTGTTTGCAATATAAAAAAATTAAATAGTGAATGAAAATTTCTGCAATTCAGAAAAGAAAAAAAAAAATTCTATATAAAATTGGAAAAAAAAATTGCAGAAAAATGCTTTTATGCATTAGAAAGGAATAAAGGTTGGAATGATTTGTGGAAAAACCACTATCAAAGAACCTTGGTTGGGGTTGGTAAAAATGATAATTTTATTATTGGACAATGCCGAACAAAAAACAAACAGTTAATGCATGAACATAATTAAACATTTGTGATATACACGAAGAATGGTACGATCATTAAGAACTAAAGTAGTGATACATTTATAATTATAAATTAATGCTAAATTGATTAATCAAAAGTCCAATAAATTAGCAAATTGATATACTTCGTGATACTGCCTCATCAATGGGACATATGCTCAAATAGAATTAAATACATATAGCTATTAGACCATATTAATAGCTATATGTGGTGGATAGTTTTTCCATCATGTGTATATAGAGTGGCCTACACCCTCCAGACGATGCTAGAATTGGCTGATATAAGGTTAATTTGAGGTGGCTAGTTACTATCCTATAGATAATGATAAAATTGTGCTATTGCCTGGTATAACCACACCATGAGATACAAAATAGTGGAACTAGCTGGAAGAATCGTTCAAATTGCAAATTCTCTAGTCAGAAAGTATACGATGTCCTGCCGAAACCGAGAGATGCCTTGTCCTCCGATTATATAAACGCATAGACTCACCGTAACGGATCAATATTGGTATGGATCTACAATCGAAACGCTGGTGGGTTCAAACCCGAAAGATAGCTTAATGTAATCGTAACGGCCGGGTCACAAAAATAAATCCAATTACATATAATTATGGTGACCAATTCGCCACAGCGCGGCAATAATCTAAACTGTCCACTGTTAATGGCAGCCATTAGTACAAGTTTCTAGTAGTGTCGGTAGGAAATCCTATTTTTTGCACTACGGGCACATTACAGTGATTGTTTAAATACGAGCAGCATTGCTAGAGAATGATCGTTTATTAACCCCTATTCATGACAATAATAGACGCGGCCGCTAGTATCTGAATTCTTATTCAAAACGATAAAGTTACCAAAGTGGTAAATTAGCAACCAGTGAGGTGAATGAGACCGGACAGGTGGATTATTGCAATGAAAATCTAACCGCAACGTGTTTAAATGGAGGTTTGCGTTACCATGGTGAGAAAGAGGGTGAATATAAACCAATTTGTATTATCACACAGCAACAGTATATTCATATTAGAGCTTGGATAAGGAAATAATAACTAAGGGGTCAAATAATTGACCAATGGAAGATCGGTGCCTTATATCCACAAGCCAAATGCATTGTCTATAGTCAAGCAAATTGCTACACCGCGACAATTCATAATATCCACTGTTTAGTAAAGTCTAGACCTTGATTTGATATAAAAAGTCATTCTGTCACAACGGACATATATAATATTGATAGACCATTGGTGTTGCTGAAAGAAAGAAGACGTTTGTGAATAAACCATGGCGAACGTGGATAGTATAACCGGCGATATCCAGATTGGCTAAAGTGTTCGGTAGTTAAACCAGTGTTGGTAACACTGTAGTCCGTTAAGGAAACCTCTAGGATGATATAACTTGTTACAGCCATATGTGTAGATGGAGGGTTTTCCAGTTGACCATATATACAGATTCGCAGTAGTGCTTATTAAAGCGTAGTCATATTAGAGGATTATATACGGCCACACACCAGGTGGACAAGTCCTCAGTCCAGCCTAGAAGTTCTCCGCATTGACAAGCTGAAGGGAGGGCAGTCAGAAAAATGTCACCTGCGTTCGGCTAGGCAGAGAAAACAAAGCGAGGACAATGACCACCAGTCCACAAAGATCGTTTTAGAAATCGATTAGAAAAAAATGTGAATAGCCGTTAAAAAGGGTAAACACCCATCAGCATTGTACTGCGCTCAACATACGTTTCGCCACCCAAATCACGTGGCTTTGTCAGGAGCGGGAAGTTGTCCCCTCTATACACATGATGGAAAAACTATCCACCACATATAGCTATTAGACCATATGAATAACTTCTGTCCCATTGATGAGGCAGTATCACTAAGTTTATCAATTTGCGAATTTATTGGGCTTTTCATTAAATCATCAATTTAGCATTAATTTATAAATACAAATGTATCACTACTTTAGTTCCCAATGATCGTACCATTCTTCGTGTATATCACAAATGTTTAATTATGTTCATGCATTAACTGTTTATACGTTTTTTGTTCGGCATTGTCCAATAATAAAATTATCATTTTTACCAACCCCAACCAAGGTGCTTTGATAGTGGTTTTTCCACAAATCATTCCAACCTTTATTCCTTTGTAATACATAAAGAAAGAGGGTTCAGTCACACATTGGTTGGGGTGCCCTAGTTTATTTATCACTATCCTGTTTTGGGACAAGTGATTTGTTGCTCTTTTTCTGAAAAATGCTTTTAATTTGCAGGAAAAAGTCTCTATTAAACCGTTTATTAGATACTAGGTATCAAGCCTGCCCGGAGGGCAGTCTATTGATGTGGAGCATATGGCTGTTTATCGCACCCAGTCTCTGACCCCCAGCTCACATGGAGATATATATATATATATCTCCATCTCCCAGCTCACATGGGTATAATTGCCCCCAGCTCATGACGCTGGATCCACTCGCAGCCTCTACACGTCGCCGTGCGACCATGCAGGAGAAAGGGATGCGCACGCAGCAGCAGGTAGAGGCTGCGCGCGCATCCTGTAGAGCCGGATGCACTCGCAGCAGACGGCTATAGGCAGCGTGCACATCTGGCTCTACAGGGTACGCGCGCGGCTGTACAGGGAAACTCACTGTCCAGCTCTCTCTGACTGACCCCTAATGTCATGTGTCACGTCTCTGAAATCTGATTCTTTTTGTAGCTTTAATGCTTTTATATTACACGTTTGCTCCCGGCTCGGTTTCTGTGTAATTAGTAAAATATGGTGCAATTAAATCTGAAAAATATGAATATTTGAGGCAGGAATGGGCTCTGCCTCCCCGTTACCGTCTCCTGGGCAGTTGAAGTCACGAGTTACTTGTGGAGTCCTAAAACGTAGGCATGAAATAATGAGTGGACACTGACTCCTGTCTGCAATGTTTTAGGAGGTGCGTCTTCAAAATCCCCCAAAAATTGTACTTTTCTGCCTATAATAAAAGTGCCACGCCCCCAGAGCCAAAACTAAAGCCACTTTCTAGAAGAGGAGGGGCCGCTGGGAATAAAAAAATGTGGTATGATTTGCGTAGGTATCGAAAATAAAAGGGTCTATTGGCATGAAGGGGTTAAACGTCTCCTTCACTTTCTGTTCTGGCACCGTTGCTTTTGCCTTGAACGTGGCTTCACCTAGTGGTCATTTATTGGCATTGCCTGGTGACTTTCTCGCCTGTTGGTGGTTCCCAGGGCTGTTTGTTCCATATCATTGTCCTCCGGCTGCGACCTTGGCTCGTTTTGGGATTACCCATTTCCTGGCTCGCCCTTTCCACCTGTAAAATCCGGTCATTCTGCCACTAAGTAGCCTTCGATATCCCTCCATCTCTGTATGAAGCATCAGAATTTGCCATTTCAACGCCCCCCCCCCCCGCACAGATAGATTGCTCCAGCTGTCCCATGAGCAATATTCCCAGGGTGCATTGCCCTGCCTCAACCTCTGAGCCTACAGCAGTGAATGCTGGTAAAAAAAAAAACTAGATATTCCTAAAAAGGTACCAAAAGTCAAAATTTTAATAAAGACTCGGAGGCAAATATTTGCTCATCGCTTTATCTGAAAGCCTCGCAGCAATGAGGCCAATCGAGGGACAGGTCTAGAACACGGGGAATCCACTCTCCATTTCTTCCACCCAAAACACTAAGACACTGTTGCTGCCGTTTGAAGGGCGAAGAGACAGGGAGGCAAGGCCGAGGATGACTAAGCGATGGGTATTTGAGAAACATGTGGCTCTGGTACTCGTCTATAAGTAACTCAGTAAGTCGCCCTGATCCTCCTGCTCCATCCAGGGGGGCCACCAGCCCTGTGAAGGTCACCTGGGGATCATCCTGAAGCTAGAACCTGGCTGCAAAACCCACCTACCACCAAGTCCATGACACCACCGACCGGGCTAGATGACCCAACGTCCGCACCGAAACCAGCCACGTCGATCACAGAAATAAAAACAATTACCCAAGAGGCAGCAGCTTTATTCAATACATTTCATTGGTTGCTACAAGAAGTGCGGGTGTGACCTTATAAAAATATCTATTCTAGGTGAAATCACACAATGTTAGCATCATGTGAGTTTCTAAACCTGTGCATCGCGAGTAAAATTCACATTGAAGAATAATTATAATAAATACAAAAAAAAGAATATATATTTCTAGAAACAAATGTATCCTATCATTCCACACGGGGGAGGGGTGGGAGGAGCCAGTTCTCATATATATAAAATTTATCACCACCCGGTGTGTGCGAGAAAATAAAAATACAAAATAAACAAGGATTCTAATAAACTGGATTTTACACGTCTTCTACGGAAAATAAAAAATACACTTTGGTGCGAGGGTGGGCAAGTACTCGCCTCTATAAATCCAGGCTTTGGTGCAGGCGGTTACACGACCCAACCGAAAGCTTATATCGCGGTCAGAGCGCTCTGTCGTTATACAGACAGGTTATATATATATATTAAGTCACCTTGGCTGTGGCACGGGGGGGCGCTGGCTCGTAGTGTTTGATCGCTGTCGCGCACCAAGGCTTCACAAACGAAGGCAGCAAGGAGCCACGGGCGTCAGGTCGTAACCTTCACAAATCCCCACCCGTGAAAGCCTGCCTGGCTCCTAACAGGTTCCTCGGTTTGAGCAGCCATGGAGCGTGTATAGATCTATATAGATCAGGGTGCGCAGCCCGTACACACCCACTCAGGCACAAGGAGGTGCTCAGTGCTGTGTATCGATGTATGCAGTTGATACACCGGTATATATTAGGAATGTCCGCAGACGATGCGGATCACTTCATCAATTGGTGGATCCATTGGCCGGATCTCTAGCTCCCAACGGCCTTATCACACGATCCAGATAATCGATGACTCGTGGCCTGCGATTGGCTGGATTCCTGCCCCCTCTTGGCAGGCAAGGCCACTTCTTAAGTAGAGGGTCCGTATGCCTGGTCCAGAAGTAGCCCTTCAAAAAAGGTACGGGCTGGTGGAGGGGCCAGAAAGCCAGCGCTCAGCCAACCACATGCCCAAAAAGCCAGTCTAAGCCCACTCCCCATTGGCACAAGAGAAGGCCAACGTTGTAACAGGCTGCCATAATGGAAAGTCGGGATTGGCTGTGGCATGACTGCCATCTCCAGGTCATTCACCACGGTCAGACGCCGTCGTGCCGGCCTCCAGAGTGATCTTTGGTGAGTTGCATCATTTGAGGTTATAGTAACTCATTGTGGTCGCACATCACCCCAGGCTATGGGCGGGTTATAGTGAGGTGGGGTCAGTTCAGCCCGCCTCCCGTACCGTTAACCCCCTACGTATTCTTCCCACACTGAGCCTTTAATGCTCGGGGGGGGGGGTTGAGGTTCACCCCCCCCCCAAATTACATCACAGCACCCCCTGCCGTGCTCCACGTACCTGAATCTCTAAGGAAGGCACAGAGTGAAGTCTACGTTTCATCCTGGTTGTGGGTCGCGTGATCGAGCACTGGGGGCTGACATCACAGAGTCCAGCACGTGAGGATCGGATCCGCTCGGTTAGGGCAGTGGGGCCTGGAGCAGCGTTTGTGCACGCACGGAGCAGGTCCTAAGGCTTTGGGCCAGGAGATTGGGACATTTCCCATTCATCCCACCAGGAAATTAAGCGGAAGACAGGAAAGAGAAGACGCCCAGACCGCCCGAGCGTATGCAGCCACGCTGCCAGCAAGTGTGCGAGGGGACACGTGAATCACTCGCAGTATTAAGGCCACGCAGAAAGGTATGGTGACACACTATGACACGTGTAAGCCTCCCGGCGCGGGGAGGTGAACGGGATGAGGTGGAGCATCAGTAGCTCGGTTATAAAAAGGCACCTTATTCCAGGGACACCCCAGCGACGGCAACACCAGAGGGAAGGAGGAGACGAAGCTCCGGGGGGGGGGGGGGCACCCGCTCTGCCATGAGGTACCGGAGAGAGGACAGTACAACGCTGACCAGTCAAACCGCGATGGCGTTTCGCAGGTTTGAACCCGGATCAGTCCTCAGAACTTAGTGTTGAAGCCATCAGTGAGTGCAGAGGATGTGGCTGGATGGGACCGGTTGCGGTCACCGGAATCACAGGCTAATAGAGAGCTTGGTGTAGGCCACGTAGAGCGTCAGCATAAGCAGAGCGTAGAAGAGCAGGAAGCCGCTGTAAGGAGGGAGAATCGGAGGCTGATGTGGAGGACAGGAGGCTGCCCCGGGGCCAGAGGCTGAAGGAACCAGGCCCGATTCTCCAGAGGCCAAACACAACAGAGAAGAAACCGTCCTTTGCACGTTGAGTGGGTGCTCACCGCCTAGGATATCGGAGGCCAAGCACATATCTTGCTGCATGAGAAAGACACATAAAAGGGGTGAGAGCAAGAGAGGGAGAAGAGAGGGAGGGAGGGGGCGCAAGGAGGGAGAAGAAGAGGGGGCGCAAGGAGGGAGAAGAGAGGGGGCGCAAGGAGGGAGAAGAGAGGAGGGAGGGGCGCAAGGAGGGAGAAGAGAGGGAGGGAGGGGGCGCAAGGAGGGAGAAGAGAGGGAGGGAGGGGCGCAAGGAGGGAGAAGAGAGGGAGGAGGGGCGCAAGGAGGGAGAAGAGAGGGAGGGAGGAGGGCGCAAGGAGGGAGAAGAGAGGGGGGGGGGGGGCGCAAGGAGGGAGAAGAGAGGGAGGGAGGAGGGCGCAAGGAGGGAGAAGAGAGGGAGGGAGGAGGGCGCAAGGAGGAGAAGAGAGGGAGGGAGGAGGGGCGCAAGGAGGGAGAAGAGAGGGAGGGAGGAGGGGCGCAAGGAGGGAGAAGAGAGGGAGGGAGGAGGGGCGCAGGAGGGAGAAGAGGGAGGGAGGAGGGCGCAAGGAGGGAGAAGAGAGGGAGGGAGGAGGGGCGCAAGGAGGGAGAAGAGAGGGAGGGAGGAGGGGCGCAAGGAGGGAGAAGAGAGGGAGGAGGGGCGCAAGGAGGGAGAAGAGAGGGAGGAGGGGCGCAAGGAGGGAAAGAGGGGAGGAGGGGCGCAAGGAGGGAGAAGAGAGGGAGGAGGGGCGCAAGGAGGGAGAAGAGAGGGAGGAGGGGCGCAAGGAGGGAGAAGAGAGGGAGGAGGGGCGCAAGGAGGGAGAAGAGAGGGAGGAGGGGCGCAAGGAGGGAGAAGAGAGGGTGAGAGGGGCGCAGGAGGGAGAAGAGAGGGTGAGGGGCGCAAGGAGGGAGAAGAGAGGGTGGAGGGGCGCAAGAGGGAGAAGAGAGGGAGGAGGGGCGCAAGGAGGGAGAAGAGAGGGAGGAGGGGCGCAAGGAGGGAGAAGAGAGGGAGGAGGGGCGCAAGGAGGGAGAAGAGAGAGGAGGGGCGCAAGGAGGGAGAAGAGGGAGGAGGGGCGCAAGGAGGGAGAAGAGAGGGAGGAGGGGCGCAAGGAGGAGAAGAGAGGAGGAGGGGGCAAGGAGGGAGAAGAGAGGGAGGAGGGGCGCAAGGAGGGAGAAGAGAGGGAGGAGGGGCGCAAGGAGGGAGAAGAGAGGGAGGAGGGGCGCAAGGAGGGAGAAGGAGGGAGGAGGGCGCAAGGAGGGAGAAGAGAGGGAGGAGGGGCGCAAGGAGGGAGAAGAGGGAGGAGGGGCGCAAGGAGGGAAGAGAGGGAGGAGGGGCGCAAGGAGGGAGAAGAGAGGGAGGAGGGGCGCAAGGAGGGAGAAGAGAGGGAGGAGGGGCGCAAGGAGGGAGAAGAGAGGGAGGAGGGCGCAAGGAGGAGAAGAGAGGGGGAGGGGCGCAAGAGGGAGAAGAGAGGGAGGAGGGGCGCAAGGAGGGAGAAGAGAGGGGGAGGGGCGCAAGGAGGGAGAAGAGAGGGAGGAGGGGCGCAAGGAGGGAGAAGAGAGGGAGGAGGGGCGCAAGGAGGGAGAAGAGAGGGAGGAGGGGCGCAAGGAGGGAGAAGAGAGGGAGGAGGGGCGCAAGGAGGGAGAAGAGAGGGAGGAGGGGCGCAAGGAGGGAGAAGAGAGGGTGAGAGGGGCGCAAGGAGGGAGAAGAGAGGGTGAGAGGGGCGCAAGGAGGGAGAAGAGAGGGTGAGAGGGGCGCAAGGAGGGAGAAGAGAGGGTGAGAGGGGCGCAAGGAGGGAGAAGAGGGAGGAGGGGCGCAAGGAGGGAGAAGAGAGGGAGGAGGGGCGCAAGGAGGGAGAAGAGAGGGAGGAGGGGCGCAAGGAGGGAGAAGAGAGGGTGAGAGGGGCGCAAGGCATAAAAGAGAGGGAGAGCGCAAGACCAGAGAGAAGAACGAATGAGAGAGCAGATGTTGCAGTGTGGGATAAAGCAGAGTGCAAGACAACAAGGGGGGGGTGGAGAGTTAGGAAAGCAGGAAGGAAGAGAAGAAAAAAGAGGGAAAGAGGAAAAAAAAGCAAGAAAACAAACATGTTAAAACCATTAAAGCGCTGCCGGCACAAAACAAAATATACAAAATACACAAGCGGAGAATGCGGGCATACACAGAGTGGTGTGCCAGGTGGGGAAGGGAGCATGCACAGCTGTGTGCCAGGCAGGGGGCATGAACAGAGCAGTGTGCCATGTGGGGAAGGGGGCATGCACAGGGGCAGTGTGCCATGTGGGGGAAGGGGGCATGCACAGCAGTGGTGCACCATGCGGGGGAACGAGGGCATGCACAGAGCAGTGTGCCATGTGGGGAAGGGGACATGCACAGGGAGTCGGCCTTTCAATACATGCACTATGTACCCCTCAGTAACTCCGGTGGGGGGGTGACATGCAGCTTTTCCATGGGGGTGGCGTTATTTAACCCATTCACATGCAGATGAATCGTGCGGCAAGTTTCCAAACAAAACAGGATAACACTGCAATCCCTTACCTCGGGGACTCCGATCCTGCGGCACGCATCCAGGAAGCTGTCCACGTTCCGCCGGCATTTCACGGCATTCAGTTTAGGCTGAGAGGGGGGAGGGGTGGATAGATGAGTCAACAGCCCCATACATCACATGCATTACACACACACACGACACTTCTTACCACTGCAGGGGATGGCACGTGGATGGACACGATGGTGCGGGGGCGCAGGTGGTTGAGCAGTTGGCACAGGGTCACTCCGTTTGATAGAGACTCACAGAGCGGCTCCTGGAGGGCAACGTTTAGGCGGGACTCGATGTCCTGAGTAAAGAAAGACGCTCGGTAAGAGCTGCGTCAAAACCAAGGATCACGACAGTTAAAAGGAAAAAAATGCGACACATGGGGATTTTTGAGGTTTATGGGACCTGTTTTTGAGACACCCCCCCCCCGCTCGACCCATGTGGGATTCCGTATATTAGGATACAGCCCCGGAGGGGTATGTGATACGTGCGCTTTGTAGGTTGCTCCGATGGAAATATATCCCCTCCTCCGTACTTCCTCATATTTTTGTATGTCTGTCTCCCATTCCCCCCCCCCCTCTCTGGCGCAGGATTGGAGTTTGACCGCTCTGCTGCTCCTCTTAGTTTTCTGCGATGCTTGTTTGTGAGCTCATATGGTTTAAACGCAGACTCTTGTCACCATTCTATTGTTCTTTACTGTTTATTAGCTTTCTCACAAAAAATATAAAACTCTATACACAAAAAATTAAAAATATTTAAAAGCCGGGTCGGAGGCGAGTATTATCAATCCTCACTAGAATACTGATTCCACAGCAACAACACGTACACACAGATCATCCCCAGGGTGACAGACTCAGCTGTCTGAGGCAGTTGGAGGAGCCGGGGGGCAGCCTAACTATGGACCAAGGTGCTACCTGGGGTTTGCCCAGGGAATCCAGGATTTATGTTGACCGTGTCTGTGCATTATTCCATTACGTACTTATTATACTGTCAGGTTGTCTCTGTATAGTGTACCCCTATGTATCTACCCACTCTCTGTATAGTGTACACTTGCTGCTGTAAGAAGATTCCTTTGTGTTCCTCTGGGATCCAGCAGGCAGGTTAAGATAAGAATGCATAGGTAAACAATCCATTGTGTTGAATGTCTCTTCCCATTGTCCTGTGACTGGAGTCTCTAGATGTTATCTGTAATGTAATGTATTCAGGAAGGGGGGGAGGAGTTGTGTCTCAACTGTGTTTTAGCTGTGTGTTTTTCAAATAAAGAATCAGTCTTTGTTTTGCTGCTATAAAACACTGGTCCTCCCTGGTGCTTTTAGAGGTGGTTTGGGGCTGCGGAAGATAGATTTTGGGTTCCAGCTTGGAGAAAGCTAGTGTTTGACAGAGGCACACAGTCAGTTGCCAGGCGGTCTGTCACACCCAGTAAGAGGAGCTGGACCAGTAACCTAGTCTATTCGGTTATGTATGGAAATGGCGCCAGCATGGCAAAACACGATAAAGCACGAGAGGAAGGTAAGGAGGGTCTGGTATAACGAGGGACACAAGTGGGAGAGAGCGCGTACAAACCTTGCGCAGCTGATCCAACAAGGACTTTTCATCTGGCGGTGCTCTGGGAACTCTTAACCGTACAGGACTGCAACTACCGGCGCCGCTCTGCTCGGACGCTGCGAAGAATCATGCAAAAACACCTTACATCCGGTATAAAACATGGAGATGATCCATAGTGCAACGAGCAGGCAGTAAGGGGGCAAGGTGCAGAGGACAGACAGTAAGGGTCAGGAGGTTAAATGGGAGATATGATGTGACCGGTTGGCAGAGCTAGCATGCGTTACCTTGTGCCAACCGCACGGCTCCGCGAGAAAACGACCTGAACAGGAAACTATTAGGTTTGTGAGTTTGTCCGGACTGATCTGTAAAGAAGGGAGAATATAAGACTAAGACTAAGACACACACACACACACAAAGTCTCTTACCTGTAGATGGGGAGTCGCTATTGGAGGGTCCGGTCTGACCGACCTACAAATAAAAGGCAGAACATCAAGGGTTAACAGGAAGGCAGCGGGTTACAGACCCCCTAAAAGATGTCACTTTCCAGTGCACCTAGGGGCGCGCGGGGGGCCCTCCATCAGGCCAACAACTTGCGCGCGTGGCCTGCAGGCTGAGATTTGCAGGTCTGACCCCCTGCAACACGTTTCACGCTCCCTTAGACGCCCATCGCTCTGCTCGAGGTGACCACTGCTGATGCGCATGGCCTTAAAAAGGGGCAGTATAGGGTTAAATCAGAAGTGGGTAGGAAACAGTGGTTAAACATTAACCCCACCACACACTTTATATTCTCCCCTGAATCCAGCGCTGCTCTCACTCTAATCTCTGCAGGATATGGCGTACTTCCTGCTCAGTGTGTCATGTGACCGCAGGAGGGCTGGGCATCCTGCTCTTATGCAGAAAGGCTGTGATCTCATTGGATGAAGCTGGAAGTACTCCAGGCCCAGGAAACCTGAGCTGATGGTGTGGGGGCGGGGCTAAGCCCCTGCATCTGGATGGCTGAAGCAGCTCTCAGAGGGGGGGGGGGCTCACAGCAGCGTGATCAGGTAGCATGGAGCGCGCGCACTGCGCAGAGCGTCCCTTTAATGACAAACATTAAGCAAACCCTAAAGCTGGGGAGGGAGCCGTGTGCGGGATTACCTGGCTCCGCTGCCTGGGGCCCGGCTCCGACAGGGCGCTGCAAGGGCAAAAAAACAGAATATCCAACCATTAAAAAGTCAATTCCCGCTGCCGGACGGGCCACGGGCCACGTGCACCCCCCCCACAAAATCGTAACATTTTCCTTTTACATGAGGGAAAGTTTTGATTTTAATGAGGACTCGGAGGCGAGTATTTGCTTTTTCTTTGATCTTTCCTCTGAGCAGCAACGAAACCTGCAATATTGATTGAACAGCTGGAGGACGAGCGGTGAACTGGAGCTGCTCTACACGCAGAGGTAACCACTTGCCAGGTTCGTCTGGAGCTCTGAGAGCAGGAGTTGGGGCAGACACAGCTCTCCCGGGACACTATGCAGGCACGGGCCTGTGAGCAGGAGGAGGAAATACAGTTGCTCCAGAACCAACTCCAGCCGCTAGAAGCAGACGCAGCTCGGAAAGAGAGAGCCTTGCTCAAGTCTAGGCAAGCGAGGCAGAGGTGAGACACCTGAAACACCAACTGGGTGTATTGGCGCAGGAGCACCAGGGCACTGCCAGCCACCTGTGGGCTGAGCTCAATGGGACACGAGCACAGTGCCTACAGCTTCAACACGTGCTTTCCTTGCTACAAGCCGCTAGCACACACTTGCCCACTCCAGAGGAGAGCAGCACAATGGGGGATAAAATCATTGCCCCTGTTATATTTGGCACGAATGAAAGAGTGTACCCAGTGTTGCTGGAGGTGGATGCTGTGCTGGCATCAGAGTGTGCCTTGTCCCCAACGAAGATGGAGACCCCCCCAGCACTCCACCCCGATGACCCAAGGTGCTACCAGAGAGGGGACCTCTTCTCACCTGCACAAGAGACCAGGAGAACCGGTGAGTGACCATCCTGAGAGGCTACCAAATTCCTGGTCCCATGATGAATTGCATCCATTTGGGATTGTGGGGTGGGCCCCTTTTGAATGTTTGGGAGGGGGGCATCAGCAGAAGAGACTGGGGACTGTAAATGCTGACTGGGTTCTGGTCCTGGGGCTTCAGAAATATGCTGGAGAAAAAGACATGTGGGGAGGAGGCCCAGTGTGCCCACTACCGAACAATTTTGTCTGTGGACTGTGGTGGCCTGTTGCCTGGCAGACACTACTGCGGTGAGTCCTTGGGAGCACTGGACAACGAGGGTTGGCTTGCCTCTTACCCCGGGACTATGGACCTCCACCCAGGCATACCCTGTGGTGACCGTCAGACTTATATTGTGTGTTTTTAAATATATTTTACATTGTTTGGTTTTAGTTTAAATTAAGTTTAGTGTAAATGACGTAGCTTTAGTTTTAAATATATTTCTTTAGGTAAGTGGTTTTTTTTTTTAAAGATACTACCTGCAGCGAGTGCAAATGCTTTCTTTCGTATAGATTGTAAAATAGGTTTGAGTAATTTGTGATTCGGCAAAGGGGTTTTCTCTTTGTTCATCTGCTATCTGTTTACATGTCTCAGAGGTTGGGAGTCACCATTGTCTCAGACAAAACCTAACGGATTTCCTTTACAATAGATTATGTAAATGTGTGATATGAAGAAAGAGGAATGTTTATTGTAAATATCTGACAATGTAATTAGCATTTTAGTAGGACGATGTGCGTCATTTATGCAAATTACGGCTGTTGGATCTCAGCATAAATTGTGGCGTTTTTGTTCAATAAAGAGTCAGAGAGAGAATCCTGTTGGAATATACAGCCGCGTCTGGTGTCTTCTTCAAACTACGCTACACTACACACTCAACCTCAGAAGGCACAGAGCGGCCTTCTGGAAATTCCTAACGGCTCCAGGGCAGAGAAACATAGAAAAATTTTGTCAGATAAGAACCTTTCGGCCCATCTAGTCTGCCCAATTACATGGATACTTAACCTGGATTTATCTTTTGTTTAGGATAGCATTATGCCTATCCCATGCTTGCTTAAATTCAATTACTGTTTTGGCCTCTACCACTTCTACTGGAAGACTGTTCCATGACAGAAGCAGGCGGGTCAAGCTGCTCGAGGCGCTGAGGACAGCGTTCCCAGTAGCCAGGCTGACCGCAATGAAGGGGTGTCTTGAGAGTCAGGGCAGGCGGAAGAGAACGGTTCCGTCACAGTCACGTGAATAGGAATGAAACTGTACAGGAGCAGCGGAAACCAGACGCAACAGGAGACCCACAATGATCAGCCGAAAGCTGGGACAACCTGCTCACAGGGGGCTGAATAAAAACGCTGCATTCGGCATGTCAGAGCGGGTGGACTTGCTCAAAAGGATGTAGACGTCCACCCAGCGTGCCACATGGGCCTGAGCGAGCCAAGCAGTTGAGATCTTGAATGTCCCTAGGGTTAAACAACTGGTTGCCTTCGGGTCATAAATGGTTTCTCCCGCTTGAAGCATTTGGGGGGGGGGGGGGAGAAGAGAGAAATAGAAACAGACTAGGCCTCAAAAGAGGTTCTGGTCACAGTCAGGTGCATATATCTGACGGGGGGGGGGGGGGCTTTATCCCCTTTATCCTCCCCTCGCTCAGGGTCCCCTGGCCCCAAGTTGGTCCCCACAGGGAGCAGACTCTAACCAACATTGGGTCGTTTCTCAACCGGCTTTTACAGTCCCGCGGTCAGGGGCTCTCATGCGAGAACTACGCTCGCCGCTCTATTCAAGCAGTCGTGTGCGGGGACACCAGCAAATCGCTTAGCACCAGCGGGAGACTCTTTGGGACCTTGACCGTCAGTGTCTGGGGTGCCCATATCGTGGCCCAGGGGAAGGGGTCACGAAGGGCCCCATGGCTTGAAAGTGGGCCTGGGGAGACTTTGGGGGGGGGGCTTCAGTAGAAACATGGCCAGGCGCTCATATCAGCGAATGCCACCGAGACAGGAGGCGTCCGAGAGGCCTCAAACCCAGCTGTGGACTTACCGCTTGAGCATTTGCGGCTATGGGAGGTAGCGGAGGAGGCCCCGGATGTTTGTAGGCAGTGGAGTGTTGGTACGGAGCTGTCCTCCAACCCCTGTAGCGGGGCATCATATCGTTCTTCAAACAGGTAAGCAGTGACAGCCGAGCGTAAGGAAATTAAAAGGGCAGCGCGTAGGAGGTGGAGCCCCCCACTACCGCAAGAAGCAGCCGTGACAACTGAACACACACATGAAAATGGCAGGCGCCGAGGACATAACGCAGCGGAAGGGGAGTGAGGGACACCACAAACCAGCGACAGGGTCCCCAGCCAATTAACAGGCAATGACGAAACGCGAACCGACACTGGGACTACATTATATGTGGAGAAGGAGTTTGACGGTTACATGGGGTGTATCCCTGCTGTGGGGGAGTTTTTTCATTAATGTTAACTGCTTCGTTGCTGCTGAGAGGAGGGATTAAAAGAAGCAAATACTCGCCTCCGAGTCCTGTTTAAAATCTGCTCCTCCTCCCCACACACCTCACCGTCACAGAAGCAACATCGCACCCCCATGCACGTCTCTAACAAAGCGCACCCCCAGCCACAGCACCCCAAAACCTTTACCACATCACCCCCCCCCCCAGCCACCACACCCACAAATCACACCCCCTCCTCCAGGCAAGCATGTTGCTCCCCATCTCGATTCAGCACCACCTTCCCCGTCACTCGTCCTCCCACTATCCCTGTATTGCTCCGTCACTCACCTGGAGGAATCGTGTCGTGCTGGAGGAGTGGAGGGATGGAGCAGGACCTTGTGTACACTGGAACGACCAGAGGAACCAGATTACTCACTGCATCCCACAAACCCCATCCCCCTGGATGATTATTATTATTATTTATAAAGCGCCAGCATATTCCGCAGCGCTGTACAATAAGCACAGTATAGACAGGGTTACAATACATTGAACAACATTTGACAAACAGTACAGGAGGAGATGAGGGCCCTATTCCTGTAGGAACTCACTATCTGGAGGGTTGGGGTTGGAAACAGGAGGAGAGGACTGTAAGGTGAGAGTGATTGATGGTTGCGTCAGTGAGTTGGGGGTCGCTTCCCTAAATAGGAATGTTTTAAGGGAGCGTTTGAAGGAAGAGAAGTTAGGGGAAAGTCTGACAGTATGAGGAGAGCGTTCCAGAGAGTGGGGGCTGCGCGTGAGAAATCCTGCAGTCTATCATGGAAGAGGTGATGCGGGGAAAGCTAGGCGCAGGTCACTGTTTGACCTTAGGGAGCGGGCTGGGGTGTATTTGGTGATTAGTGAGGACAGGTAGTGGGGAGCTGAGTTAGTGAGGGTTTTGTAGGTAAGGATAAGGATTTTGAACTTAATTCTGCAGTGGATGGGGAGCCAGTGAAGGGACTCGCAGAGGGAGCGGCAGAGACAGAGCGGCGGGTGAGGTGAATTTAGCCTGGCGGAGGCGTTCAGGATGGATTGTAGGGGGGAGAGGTGGGACAGAGGGAGGCCAGATAAGAGATTATTGCAATAGTCGAGTCGGGAGATTACCAGGGCGTGTATGAGTTGTTTTGTGGTGACAGCGGTAAGAAATGGCCGAATTCTGGAAATATTACGCAGTTGGTATCGGCAGGAGGAGGAAAGAGACTTGATGTGGGGGATGAAGGAAAGAGCAGAGTCAAGTGTAACTCCAAGACAGCGAACTTGGTTTGATGGGGAGATGGTGATACCCTCCACCGTGATAGAGAAGTCAGGAGGTGGGGAGGCATTGGAGGGAGGAATAAGTAGGAGCTCCGTCTTTGACATGTTGATCTTTAGGTGGTTGAAGGCCATCCAGGAGGAGATGCCAGATAAACAGTCACTGACGTTTGAAAGGACGGGGGAGAGAGATCAGGGGTAGAGAGGTAGATCTGAGTGTCATCAGCGTAGAGGTGGTAATTAAAGCCAAAGCTGTTGATGATTTTGCCCAGGGAGGAGGTGTAGATAGAAAAGAGCAGAGGACCAAGGACAGAGCCTTGAGGTACACCAACAGATAGAGGCAATGAAGAGGAGGAGTTACCAGCAAAGGAAGGACCTGTTGGATAAATAGGAGTCAACCCAAGCGAGTGCACCGAGACCCAGAGAGTTGAGGGTCTGTAGAAGGAGGAGGTGGTCAACAGTGTCAAAAGCAGCCGAGAGGTCAAGCAGGATGAGAATAGAAAAGTGGCCGTGTTTAGCAGTTAGGAGGTCGTTGGTGACTTTGGTGAGGGCAGTTTCAGTTGAGTGTAGGGGACGGAAGCCAGATTGCAGGGGGTCAAGTAGGGAATTGGATGAATCCCCTGAATCCCCCCGCGTCTCCCCTGTATCCCTTCCTGCTCCCAGACTCACCTGTCCTTCCGGTCCACGGATTGCCTGCGCGCGCTCTCCTGCTTCTGCTGCAGCTGCTGCCTCTCCCGCTCCCTCCATATAAGCAGCGTCTCTGGCCGGCGCCTTTCCTCTGCCGGGTGATCGGGCCGCACGGTGACACCGACAGGTGGAGGAGAGGAAGCGGACCTTCAGAAAGAGCAAAAAACATACACACGCTGACACCCCCGAAGAAAGACAGCACCCCCGAAACTGCCAAAAAAACCACAGCCTGCACCCCAAACGTGCCAACACAGGCACCAAGGTCACTGCCTGCACCCCAAACGTGCCAACACAGGCACCAAGGTGTAACAGGCGCTGTTGCGCTCACACAGGAGTAGCGAAGTTGAGATCTTGGACAGTTATCGGCTTGGTGATTGCAAAAGTACACAGTATTTTCAGACTTCTACGCCAAAGCCCAGGAGTATGACAGGACAACTGAACTGCTACTAAGTTCCAAAGGTTGAGACCAACAGACAACAATACAGAGGGCTACAAGACTAGAGCGGGTGTACTGAGGTAGTTCGACAGTCAAGGTATTGTGCAGACTGCAGGGCAGTCAACGAACTGACAGACTTAGCGTTTTCTGATGAGCTCAAAACGAGTATGTTGTACCTTGTAATCACCAGGATCTACTGACACACAAAAAGGCTTGTAGAAGTCCGGGTACACTTGGCAAACGGTTTTCTGCCTATGATTATCGTGCGCAAGCGGTATTTTGTTATTGTGGATTGTACATAAATACACGACCATAAGTCATGAATCTTTAGACCTGGAGCAGAACCCCGATAAGGCTATATATGATGCACCAGAGCGAGATGGGAATATCCTCCAGAAGCGAGTAAAACCCCGAGCAGCCTGCATAGGGTTAAACCAACAACGCACAGCACTAGCAACCGCTATAGCATGTAACATGAGAATGGTCAAAGACAAGTCGGGTCAAAATCAGGAGCAGGAATCGTAGACGTAAATGGGTCGGCAACAGAATAGCTATGAATACAAGAGGAAGCGATGTGGGAACAGAACTCCACGTCAGGGCGACGAGGCAACTCCTCGCACCCTGCTTTAAACCCAGCAGCTCCTCGTGACCACGCCAGGCCCCGTTCCTCGGCCATTACAAGGTGCCGGCACTCAGCCAGTGGCACCGAACCATGCCCAGACCCCCCAGGAAGCACAGCAGGGGCTGAGGATGTAACAGAACCCCCCCCCCCTCTATGGTTGGACTCAGAACGACCTCCAGGTGCTGAAGGATGAGCCGCATGGAATTGGCAAATTTTCTGCCAGCGCATGGATTTTGCTGGCAGGCAGCCAAGAACGATCCTCAGGACCGTAATGCTCCCAATCCACCAGGTATTGAAGGACACCTTGGACCACACGGGACCTCAAGATGGCACAGACGTCGTACTCCTCCTCGCCCTGGGACTCGATAGGCGGAGATGGAGCAGTGACTCTGGTGTACCTATTACAGTTAAGAGGTTTCAAGACGCTAACATGGAATACGTTGTGAATACGTAAATATGGAGGTAAAGCCAAAGCATAGGAAACCGGGTTAATGCGTCTTAACACTGTATAAGGACCAATAAACCTGGGAGCCATCTTCATGGACGGCACCAACAATTTGAGGTTTCTGGTTGACAGCCATACCTTGTCACGAACCGTGTACACACACACACACACACACACACACACACACACACACACACACGACCTCTGCGTCTGCCTTTTATTTTTTGCTTTTGAATATTGGCCTCCATGATTTCTTTAACCTTCTCCCATGTTCCTTTCAGATTATTCAGATGCTCGTCCAAGGCTGGCAACAGTACCTTGGAATACAGAGGGGAGCATGGGAGGATCATAACCATAAACTGTATGGAAAGGTGAGGGGCCTGTAGTCTCACTCACTGAGTTGTTTAACCCTTTCGCTGCTGAGGCTTTTCACACCTCTGTGCTGAGGTCATTTTTACCGGTTTTGCGCATCATGTTTAAACGTGTTTTGAAGGCTTATTTTAGTATATGACCCAGACATATTATATATCGTTCTTTCCGTCAGACTCGGCAGATTCATAATATGTCATTATTATATGTATACGTTATGTCATGTCTGTATATTATAACAAAAAATGCAATAAAATATGTATTTTCAATAATTTACAACGTGTAAAGTGTTTTTTCCACATTTTAACATGCGAGCAATTGCAGTTATATTTTGTATGGGGTGCGCTTGTTAAAAAAATTAGAGATGGGGTCTCGTTACATTTTTTTTTTGGGGAAAATGACACTATTTTTAACAAACGCACCGCATACAAAAATCGTTAGTGCAGCATCATTGTTCACATTATAATTGAAATGGGAACAATATTGCTGCATTAACAAACCAAAAAAAGAAAAAAAGTGTTTTTTTTTTATTTTATTTATTTTTTTTATTTTTTTTTTTTATTTTTTTTACAACATTTTAACTTTCATGTTTGGTATCGTTGGAACGGCCATGCTCTGGCCGATCCAACGATATCAAAATTTAACCCCTAGCTGCCACGGATCGGGAGATAGGGAGTTCCAATGAACTCCCTATCTCCACACTTGGTGGCAGTTAGGGGTTAACTGTAGGACTGGCGTCATCGTGCTACGCACGATGACGCCAGTCCTGGGGGAGTTCCCGGAAGCTTGGCCGACATCCAAGATGTCGGCCAGCTCCCGGGAAGGATCGCGAATCGGCGCTTTTCAGCGCCGATTTGCGATCCAGCTCCCCAGGGGTTAATGCCAGGCATCATTTGGAAGGGCAGGCTGTGCCCTTCCAAATGATGCCTGGGTTAACCCCCTGGTGCCGCGATCGGGAGGGAGAGAGGTCCGAAGGACCTCCACCCCCTCCCTTTCAGGCGCCTCCTCCGCACATGCGGGGGGGCGCCTGAATTAGGTGTCATCGCGCCCCCGCGATGACACCTAATAATGGCGGCTGCTGGTCCGGATGCCGGGCTGACATCCAGGATGTCAGCCCGCACCGGAGGGGCCAGCGATCGGCCGGAACCCGGCCGAAAGCTGACCCCAATGTGAGGACGCGCTCAGCGCGTCCTCAGCACACCAGCGTAATGCTGAGGACGCGCTGAGCGCGTCCTTAGCATTGAAGTGGTTAAATCTATATTTTTATAATTTTATTTTTTTTTAAAACTTTTTCACATTCGAGTTTGTATCGTTGGAACGGCCATGCTCTGGCCGATCCAACCATACCAAACATTAACCCCTAGCTGCCACGGATCGGGAGATAGGGAGTTCATAGGGAGTTCCAATCTCCACCGTTGGTGGCAGTTAGGGGTTAACCCTAGACTTGGCGTCATCGTGCTACGCACGATGACGCCAGTCCTCAGGGGGAGTTCCCGGAGCCTTGGCCGACATCCAAGATGTCGGCCAGCTCCGGGAAAGGATCGCGAACCGGCGCTTTTCAGCACCGATTCGCGATCCAGCTCCCCAGGGGTTAATGCCAGGCACCATTTGGAAGGGCAGGCTGTGCCCTTCCAAATGGTGCCTGGGTTAACCCCCGCAACGCCGCCGATCGGGAGGGAGAGAGGTCCGAAGGACCTCCCCCCTCCCTTTCAGGCACCTCCTCCGCACATGCGGGGGGGGGGGGCGCCTGAATTAGGTGTCATCGCCCTACCGCGATGACACCTAATTTCAGCGGCTGCGGTCCCGGATGCTGGGCTGACAGAGGATGTCAGCCCGCACCGGGGGGGCCAGCGATCGGCCGGAACCCGGCCGAACGCTGACCCCAATGGGAGGATGCGCTCAGCGCGTCCTCCCAATACCAGCAGTAATGCGGAGGACGCGCTGAGCGCGTCCTCCGCATTGAAGTGGTTAAAGCAACCTCAGCCCAGGGTAACAGGTTTGCCCATTCACTTTGCTTTTCAGATACGAAGCACTGCAAATATTGTTCGACACTCTGGTTGGCTCGCTCTGCGGCCCCATTAGTCTGGGTGCTAAACCGAGGAGAAGCGCAACGCAATTCCAAGGTTTTCACAAAACCCTAGCCAGAATCGAGACACAAACTGTGTTCCTCTGTCGGAAACTACTCCCAGAGGAACCCCATGAAGTCTGACAATATGTTGCACAAAGACTGGTACCAGCTCAATGAATGAAGGAAGCTTGACCAGAGGCACAAAGTGCACCATCTTGGAGAATCTGTCTACCACGGTAAGGATCACCGTATGACCATGGGACATAGAGAGTTGGGACCAAGGTCTCTCAGGCACCGGCAAGGGCTGCAACAGACCAATAGGTAAGGACCTGGGATTCTTGCTTCTACAACACACTTCACATGTGGCTATGTAGTCTTTTATATCCCTTTGCATACCTGCCCACCAGAACTGTTTTTCAATCGTGGCTAGAGTTTTAGTTATTCCCATAAGGCTTGGAACCATGATAAGTCACCATTTGCACTCTCTCCTCCTCAGGTACGAAGACCTTACCCAGAGGTTTCTCAAGAGGAGCAGCACCCTGAACCACCTGAATTCTTTCCAACAGAGGAGAAGACACAGTCAGGACAGTGGTACCCAAGATCCTCTCGAGGAATAATAGGACTGTGGTCGAACAGGTGTTGTTCATATGACTCGGACTGCCTGGACAAAGTATGATCCAATATCAAAGCGCCACGAACAACGCTCGGTGGGAGACCCAATTCACCAACCGTCTCCACGAGGTTCTTATCAGATGGGGACGCCACCAGCCCCCTGGATAAACTGAATCAAAAAAAAGGATAGACCTCCAGTGGATAAGAAGTGCCAAACGGTTTATTCAGGGAACAGCACTATATAGACCAATTAAGACCTCAGGGTCGAAACGTCACTGATTTTCCAAGGGGTGCTGTTCCCTGAATAAACCGTTTGGCACTTGTTATCCACTGGAGGTCTATCCTTTTTTTGATTCTGCCTGGACAAAGTGTCAGCTTTGGTATTCTTTGACCAGGACGATAGGGCAACAAGAAGTTAAAACTGGACAGGAACATTGACCACCTGGCTTGCCTGAAATTCAAACGTTTGGCGTCTCCCATGTAAACAAGATTTTGTGATCTGTTATGATAATCACAGGATCTTTAGTGCCTTCAAGCAAATAGCGTCATTCTTTGAGGGCTGCTATGACTGCTAGTATTTCTCTGTTCCCCATGTCATAGTTTCTTTCAGCAGGTGTCATTTTCCTGGAGAAAAACCCACAGGGTTGCAGAGGTCCCTCAGGACATTCTGAGCAGAACTGCACCAATTCCTATCTCGGACGCATCTACTTCAAGCTGGAATGGCCAGCCTGGTTCTGGATGCTGTAGGATAGGTGCCGTGACAAATGCCTCCTTGAGTGACCGAAATGCCTGCATGGCTTGGTCGCTCCAGACCTGCTTCTGAGCACCTTTCTTGGTCATGGGCGTGCTAGGAGACACCACCGTAGAGAAACAGTTAATGAATCTCCTATGGCAGTGGTTCTCAACCTGTGGACCCTCAGGACCCACAATTGTCCTTGGTCATTAAGTCGCGACCCAAAAATAATTGAATTTCTGAAACAAATCTATTCCACTCTCACTCTCTGGAACGCTCTCCCTCGTGCTGTCAGACTTTCCCCTAACTTCTCTTTCTTCAAACGCTCCCTGAAAACATTGCTATTTAGGGAAGCCTACCACCCAACTCACTGACGCAACCATCAATCACTCTCACCTTACAGTCCTCTCCTCCTGTTTCCAACCCCAACCCTCCTAGATTGTGAGTTCTACGGGAATAGGGCCCTCATCTCCTCCTGTACTGTTTGTCAAATGTTGTTTCAATGTATTGTAACCTGTCTGTACTGTGCTTATTGTAAGCTGCTGCGGAATATGCTGGCGCTTTATAAATTAATAATAATATAATAATAATAATTCCACAAAACAACGTGTGCAATATTCTATAATGTATTCAATTTATAAACAAACAGGGATTCTTTCCAAAAAGGATAGTGCAGGATTTAATTCAAACATGATATCAATTTGGGTTATGAACCCTCTGCATAAACAAGAATTCCCACTGAAACACGTAGGTGTCTTTAAACTTAGAAACATTCACAGCATGAGGGGATACAGTAACCTCAGGAGAAGAGGTTTGAGAAGACCCGCCGAACTCATGGAACTGCTTCATTAGTAGGCCACAGGCTAGAGATGGGAAGGCCTGGAAAAAGACTTGTTTTCTCCAAAGCCAATTTCCCCCCCCCCACCCCCTGGAAAAATGAAAAAAAACAAAACCAAAAAAAAAACACAAACGTCTGTGATATGTTCTTTTACAACGATATAGAATATGTCTAATATAGATTTCAATACAGGAACTCGGAGGCGAGTATTTGCATCAACTTCTTTTATTGCACCCACAGCAGCAAAAGATGAATGCAATGAACACAAGAAAAAAACGTAGGGGCATCCCCCCAGCAGGGAGGTCCCAACCCCAGTCCTTGGTACCACCCCCAAGCTTATATATGTCCTGAGCGGGAGCAGCTTAAGCCTTTTCTTTTGCTGCTCCCGCATCAGCTAAGTACCTTTTACTGATCTTCAGGACTTTTACTGTGTATTTACTTGTTATTCTATTCCAATTGATTGTTACTGATTTTGCTGCGTTCGAGGCTCCGACTATCCCCGGCTAACAACGCGGGGGTCGGGTGCCCTCGTGACCGGGACGCCGCCGGCTGCCTTGTACGGCTTGGCAGCGCACCCGGATTGGCTACATGTGACTAAACAAATCCACCTTTGATACGGTTACCGCGGTGACCCTCCGAGCTGCAACGCTTGTGCTCCCATCTCGGCGCGCGGCTCCTTGGGTCTCCCGCGGCCTGTGGTGATTGCCAAGATCTCGCAGGATCTCGGCGCCGCCATCTTGGCTTGCAGCCGTTTCACGCGCTTTCAATATCAGACTGCCTCGTGATTTACACAATGCTGTCAGCTCTCGACGCTACAACAATGTGCCCACGCTCCGCTCCCTCACCGAGAAAGCCCTTCCTCAGCGGCAGACTCTGACTCCGCTTCCAGCTCACAGCAGGTACATGATCCCTCAGACAGGCATACCCCCACTCCTCCGTCCAAACGCCTCTCAAAAACGGCTGTACGTTTTGCCACCCTGGAGGCTAATCTCCAAGCCTCCACCTTAACTGATGCCTTTAAATCCTCCATGAATGACGCAGTGAGTTCAGTCACTAATTTACCGAGACAGTCTGGGCCCGCTACCCAAGCAACTGATGTGACACCTGCTCCGGCAGTGCCCATGATCTCAGGCCCTTCTGGGTCAAAGAGCAGTGCTAAAACCAAAGCACATTGATAAAGCTCCTCGAGGGGCTGGAAAACCCGTAAACTTGCCTAAAATGACAAGCGAGGTCGCCTCGCGTAAAAAAAGAGCCCCTGACCGCGGGGCAACAGTAGCGGTTTGAGAAACGGTCCAAATCTGCGGATTCAGACCAACTCCCAGAATATACGGACTCAGAAGGCATCGTGTCCGGGGAGGATGAGGGGTTAGAGATCCACGCCCCGAAAGATCCAGACCTGACGGTCGATGGGGAGCAAAATCCACCACCACCACCTCTGTTGTCTCAGAAGAATGTGGTACATGACCCGCGTGGTCAACCAATGTTCCACACTTCTGAGGTCTTACACCTGAGATCCTTGGCCTGGACGCCCCTTCCCCATGTGGAAATGTGGGTGGACGCTAACATGCGGTTGCCTATGGATCCGGCTACGAGTACCAATTTCAAGGCCGAATGCCCCCGCCCCACCACAGCGGGGAAAACATGCCTCATGCCCAAAGTAGATGAGGACACGGCCGACTTCCTCGTCGTTAAAAGGCCGGTCAGCCAAACATGGCATTGAACATGCTCTGCGTCTTTGTGAGGACAAGGTCCTAGATGTGGCGGCTCCACTGGTTTTCCTCCTGGACTCTGGAAGACGCCCGTCTAAACGATACCCCCTTAGACCCTATGGAGGTTTCTGGCTGGCTACAGAGGTCCCTCTGCCTCTTGGGAGGCACAAATGCCACGCTCGCTGCCGAAAGGCGTAAGTCGATGTTAATGCGCACCTTACCTCTCCGTCTGTAAAGGATTTGGGTGCCAAGGCACAGGGCCTCCTATTTGGGGAAAAATCCATTAAAAATCTGGGATCGTACTCTGGCACTTTTACCCAGTTAGACAGAGTGGAGGCTAACATGAAGAAAAGTTTTTTCCCTAAATCGAAATTTTGGATGGGCTGGCAGAGGAAGGGGCCGCTCTGCTGGCAGGAGGGGTGCTTCGGGCACTGACAGAGGCTCCTTTAATTCAGCCACATACAAATCAGCCTGTGGTTTTTGCCGGAGTTTCCTCCCGCTCCCGTCCCTGGCGTGGACGTGGCTTCAGAGTTGGCCGTGGATTCCTGTACCCCCGTCGTGGAGCAGGTGAGACTGCCTCAGATTACTCCTCATTCACATGTGGTTATTGGGGGTCGCATAGCACGCTTCGCACGTGCATGGGAAGGGCTCACGTCCGATCCTTGGGTCCTGTACAAAGTTTTCCCATCATATTCTCCAACCTACTCCCTGTTCAGTCAAACCCTCCTCGACCTCTAAAATTCTCAACTGCCCACGAGGCGTTGGTGGATGCGGAGGTACAGGCTCTGCGGAGCAAAGGCGCCATAGAGGAGGTGGCCCCGGGGGTACCCCGCATCGTAAGCAATCTGTTCTTGGTGCCCAAGAAAGGGGGCGACATGAGGCCGGTGATAAATCTGAGAGACCTCAATGTGGGAGTGGAATACAACCACTTCAAGATGGAGGGCATACACACCCTCAGGGAAACTCTACTCCACAGAGATTGGATGGTAAAGCTGGATTTAAAGGACGCATACCTGTCCGTGCCTATGGCGCCCGCATCCCGTAATTACCTTTGTTTCGTATGGCGAGGTCACGTATGACAGTTCACCTGCCTCCAGTTCGGCCTCGCCTCGGCCCCGTGGTGCTTCACCGAGCTCATGAAGCCAGTCATTGCCTCCCTTCGCGCCCGTGGAGATTATTTAATCATTTACCTGGACGATGTCCTGTTAATGGCAAACTCCATCGACCTATTGAAACTCCATCTAAGGTGGACAATCTCCCTGCTGCAAGACCTGGGATTTCTCATAAACCAGGAGAAATCCTTATTGGTGCCGACCCGGAGCATAGAATTCCTGGGATTTCTCATCGACTCCGTCACCATGACCCTCACTGTTCCACCGTCCAAGGTCCTCTCCCTCCGGAAAGAGGTTCGCTCCCTGTTGAGGAACCCTGCTCCGTCACTGTGGTCCCTGGCTCGAGTCATCGGAGTCCTCGCGGCAACTCGCTTGGCAAATTCTCCCAGCTCCCCATCACTATCGGGCACTCCAGACCTGGAAGGCCCGTTTTCTCTGTTTTAATCCGGATTATTCGCAGGAGGGTGTTGCTATCAGACGAGGCGCGGGAAGACCTACACTGGTGGCTTTCCGACTGGGTCAGATGGAACTCTCGTCTGGTGATGGACCCGGCCCCGACTATGACCATAGAAATCAGATGCCAGCCGCAGGGGCTGGGGCGCCCGATGCGGGCACCTGGAGACAGGGGGTCGGTGGTCCCCCTCAGAAGCAGAGGCCCATATCAACGTGTTGGAACTCTTAGCAGCTTTCTTCGCACTTCAATGCTTCGCCGGGCCCGGGACTCAGTGTGTACTGCTACGCATGGACAACAAGGCGGCGGTCCGGTATATCAATGCCCTGGGGGGCACTCGATCGAGACTTGACATCCAGAGCCCGCGACCTCTGGGAATTCTGCCTGCAGAGAGGACTCTTCATAGTGGCCGAATTCATCCCGGGCCTGAGCAACACAGTGACCGACTGGAATTCTCGTCATCTGATAGACGCCAGTCTCTGCTGTCTGCTACCATCAGTTTTCAACGACATCGTTACTCTCTGGGGTCCGCTGCAGGTGGATCTCTTTGCGCCCAGACTAAATCGTCAATTGCCGGGATTCTTCAGCTGGCGACCGGACCCGGAAGCACTGGCCACAGATGCCCTCAAACTTCGATGGCCGCAGGGCCGTCATTACGCCTTCCCTCCGTTTCGGATATTATGCAGTTTTATCCGCGCTGAGAGAGCAAGGGGCGGAATTGGTACTCCTGACCCCGCTCTGGCAGTCCCAACCCTGATACCCCAACCTGTTGGAACTGGCGATAGATGTGCCGAGGGTGCTACCCTGCCCAGTGAACCTGCGGACAGACCCGGAGGGCCTTCCGCATCCCTTGGTATTGGGGGGGGGGGGGAAAGAGGACAAAAAAAAAATTAAAAAATAAAAATAGGCTGACGTTGGTGCGTGGTTGGTTTCAGGTTCGCCTGGCAAACCGCAGACATGTCGCAGGGGACGGCTTCCCTACTACAACAGGCATGGGCTCCAGGCACGCGGAGCGCCTATAAAATCGGCATGGGACCATTGGCACCGCTGGTGTTTGGGACGGGGCCACGATTCCCTTACTGCCCCTGTGATGGTTGTGTTGAATTTTCTGTCCCTGTTTGATACGGGTTTGGGTTTCCGGACTATCAATGTGTATCGCTTGGCGATTTCGGCTGGTTTGGAGGGCGTCCCGGTGGGTCGCCATGCCCTGGTGTGTCGCTTACTAAAAGGTGTTCGACTCTCCCGGCCTCCGGCTCCTCGATACTCCTCAACCTGGGACGTATCTTTGGTTCTTGAGTTTTTGCGTGGCTGGCCGGCTAATGACGACTTGTCGTGAAAACAATTATCCGCCAAGTTATTAGTCTTGTTATTTCTGATTTCATGCAAACGTGTGGGCGATGTTAGAGCCCTGGACTTCCAGGTCTGTTCCTTTACACCGGAAGGGGTTCGGTTTGAGGTTTCTCGGCGTACGAAGACGGCTATTCGTTCAGTGTTCTACCACGCTTTCGCTGGTGACCCTCAATTGTGCCCCGTGCGGGGTCTTCAGGCCTATGAAGCTCGCACGGTGTCCCTTCGTGATGCCCCGGTTTCTCCATTATTTGTCTTTCCGGGCTCCGCACGCCCGTGTGCTCCTCTGTTGGCACGGTGGGCCCGATGGCTGTTGGCCTTGCTGTGTCGCGTTTTGGGGCGCACTCTATGAGGGGGGCCGCAGCCTCTAAGGCGTTTGCTTCGGGTTGTAGGCTCGAGGATTTGATGAAGGCGGCGAATTGGTCGCAGGAATCTACCTGGTCGCCATTTTTATTTCCACCCGCTCACCCATATGTCTCAGGCTCTGGTGCGTTAAACCTGAAAATACTCGCCTCCGAGTTCCTGTACTGAAATTCCTAAATTTTCCTACCAGATGTGACGGAAAGTTTAGATTTTAATAAGGACGCGGAGGCGAGTATTTCCCACCGCACCCTCCCGTTCATGTTTCATATGTATATTAATAATAAAATATTTGAACTTTGGGGGTTTTTTTCCTTCCACCGTTGATGGGTGACAGGGGGCTTGGTTGATGGGTTTCCCCTGGGATCATGCCCCTTTTTTCTGTTCACTACTGGGATGTCCCTTTATGTAGATGTATTTGACCACTTCCTACCGGTGGGGTTCCTGATGGGTTCCCTGTTTTAATGCCAGGCTCGTGTTTGTGCTCTCTTCACAGCCTCGTGAATGCTGCTGGGCCTCGCCTTCAGGATGGTTCGACTGGTTCAGTTCATCGTTTGTCGCCGTTGGCTCTTCGTTTGCCACGGTTGGCCGTTTTGGTTTCTGAAGCTGCTGCTAAAAGAAGAGGCTTAAGCCGCTCCCGCTCAGGACATATATAAGCTTGGGGGGTGGTACTAAGGACTGGGGTTGGGACCTCCCTGCTGGGGGATGCCCCTACGTTTTTTTCTTATGTTCATTACATTCATTCTTTTGCTGCTGTGGGTGCAATAACAGAAGTTGATGCAAATACTCGCCTCCGAGTCCTTATTAAAATCTAAAACTTTCCGTCACATTTGGTTGGAAAATTTAGGAATTTAATACCATATCATAACATTAGGACCTTTAAATAAAGTCTCAGACGTCTTTCATTTAAGTCTTAAATCATTACTTGTTCTCTCGGCTGAAAACGAGAAAATCCTGGAATACAATTCAAGTAACATGTCTCATTGTGATACTCCGACAACAAAAATATACATTTCAGCCTCTAGGGGGCGCTACAGGGAAAAGGCTTCAGTTTAGCATGATTGGGAGCTCCATCTTGTACCACCTGCAGTGCTTGTTAAGGCCTGAGAAGATAGAAACTGACAGTTAAGAGGTTAAATTTGTCCCTATTTGATCCCTGTTAATGTTCTCTCCAGCACACTCTGGGATTCTGCAAATCCTATCCCTCCTGCAACACGATGACAAGGTCTCTGCACAACACGACCTGACACCTCGCTTCCTTCAGATTCTGCATCTTCTTCTGCTGCTGTGACAGAATCTGCTCTGTGTTTACTAATATTCAAACCAAATCAAGAAACAAACTAGGGGCGAAACGCTCGTTTCAATGTGCGCAAACCTTACGATATTACAAGTCAATGAGAAAAATGACAAATATGGAGGAAGAAGAAACAGAAAATGATAGATCAGAAAATGAGATTAAATTGTATATGTTGTGTCGTTTCCTTTTCTCTATTTTTTTTTTTTTAAAGCTTCGCTCGAAAGTTACTCCTCAACATGGAGCTTAAATATTGATGTATCCAGATCCTACAGACACAAATACAGTTCCTTCCTTTTGCTATTGGTGCTTTGATATAGAAATATATTTCTATGTTTTTATGTTGATGGTTTCTTGCTTTTATTGTTGCTCTTCAGGAATCAGAGGGCTGCTTACTTCTTCTCAGACCGCACTTTTATTTCAAGCGAAACAATTTTAATTTGTAATCCATGGTGCATAGTTTACATTTTTATGAAAATTTTCCGGAAAATAAAATAACATTTTTTTTCCATGGCTTCAAAATTTCCAGAAATTTCACATCTCTACCCAAGGCCTGAGCAAATTGATCCATGCGATGATCTTGCTCTTACAATTTAGTTATGCCCTGCTGGGTGAAATCCTGAGTACAGATCCATATCAGACCATGACGTGTTGTGGAAATTTTATTATGTGGACATTATAGTCTAGGACGGGTGTCGGCAACCCGCGGCTCCGGAGCCGCATGCGGCTCTCTTTCACTTTTTCCGCGGCTCCCGCAGCTCCCTCCCTTTGCGTAGCGTGGGGGGAGCTGGGGGGGCCGTGGCCCGGGCGCAGTTTTGTTAGGGGCGCATTCGCGCCCCTAAAACTGGCCCGGGGTTGAGGGGACCCAGATGCCGGGCAGCGCGGGAGCGCCTGCCCGGTCTTGAACAGTCCGTCCTGTGAAGTGGTGCGGCTGTGTGCGTGCGCAGCCGGTCACGTGGTCCGGCTAATCAGGTGGTACTGAGTCTCTGTACCACCTGACTGGCCGGACCATGTGACCGGCTGCGCACGCACACAGCCGCATCCACTTCACAGGACGGACTGTTCAAGACCGGCAGGCGCTCCCCGCTGCCCGGCATCTGGGTCCCCTCAACCCCTGCCGGAGCTGCCTGGGGCAAGTATCCAGGTGAGAGCTGGGGGCAAATCCATGAGCTAGCTGGGGCAAATCTATGAGCGAGCTGGGGAAAATCCATGAGCTGGGGGGCAAATCCATGAGCTGGGGGGCAAATCCATGAGCTGGGGGGCAAATCCATGAGCTGGGGGAAATCCATGAGCTGGGGCAAATCCATGAGCTAACTGGGGCAAATCCATGTGTGAGCTGGGGGCAAATCCATGAGCTAACTGGGGCAAATCCATGAGCTAACTGGGGCAAATCCATGAGCTGGGGGGCAAATCCATGAGCTGGGGGCAAATCCATGAGCTGGGGGGCAAATCCATGAGCTGGGGGCAAATCCATGAGCTGGGGCAAATCCATGAGCTGGGGGCAAATCCATGAGTGAGCTGGGGCAAATCCATGAGCTAACTGGGGCAAATCCATGAGCGAGCTGGGGCAAATCCATGTGTGAGCTGGGGCAAATCCATGAGCGAGGGGGCAAATCCATGAGCTGGGGCAAATCCATGAGTGAGCTGGGGGCAAATCCATGAGCTAACTGGGGCAAATCCATGAGCGAGCTGGGGCAAATCCATGAGCGAGCTGGGGCAAATCCATGTGTGAGCTGGGGGCAAATCCATGAGCGAGGGGGCAAATCCATGAGCTGGGGGCAAATCCATGAGTGAGCTGGGGGCAAATCCTGAGCTAACTGGGGCAAATCCATGAGCGAGCTGGGGCAAATCCATGTGTGAGCTGGGGGCAAATCCATGAGCGAGCTGGGGCAAATCCATGAGCTGGGGGCAAATCCATGAGTGAGCTGGGGCAAATCTATGAGCTGGGGCAAATCCATGTGTGAGCTGGGGGCAAATCCATGAGCTGGGGGCAAATCCATGAGCTAACTGGGGCAAATCCATGAGTGAGCTGGGGCAAATCCATGTGTGAGCTGGGGGCAAATCCATGAGCTGGGGGCAAATCCATGAGCTGGGGGCAAATCCATGAGTGAGCTGGGGCAAATCCATGAGCTGGGGCAAATCCATGAGCTGGGGCAAATCCATGAGCTGGGGCAAATCCATGTGTGAGCTGGGGCAAATCCATGAGCTGGGGCAAATCCATGTGTGAGCTGGGGGCAAATCCATGAGCTGGGGCAAATCCATGTGTGAGCTGGGGCAAATCCATGAGCGAGCTGGGGCAAATCCATGAGCTGGGGGCAAATCCATGAGTGAGCTGGGGCAAATCTATGAGCTGGGGCAAATCCATGTGTGAGCTGGGGGCAAATCCATGAGCTGGGGGCAAATCCATGAGCTAACTGGGGCAAATCCATGAGTGAGCTGGGGCAAATCCATGTGTGAGCTGGGGGCAATCCATGAGCTGGGGGCAAATCCATGAGCTGGGGGCAAATCCATGAGTGAGCTGGGGCAAATCCATGAGCTGGGGCAAATCCATGAGCTGGGGCAAATCCATGAAGCTGGGGCAAATCCATGTGTGAGCTGGGGCAAATCCATGAGCTGGGGCAAATCCATGTGTGAGCTGGGGGCAAATCCATGAGCTGGGGCAAATCCATGTGTGAGCTGGGGGGCAAATCCATGAGCTGGGGCAAATCCATGTGTGAGCTGGGGGCAAATCCATGAGCTGGGGCAAATCCATGTGTGAGCTGGGGGCAAATCCATGAGCTGGGGGCAAATCCATGAGCTAACTGGGGCAAATCCATGAGTGAGCTGGGGCAAATCCATGAGTGAGCTGGGGCAAATCCATGAGTGAGCTGGGGCAAATCCATGAGCTGGGGCAAATCCATGTGTGAGCTGGGGCAAATCCATGAGCTGGGGGCAAATCCATGAGTGAGCTGGGGAAAATCCATGAGCTGGGGCAAATCCATGTGTGAGCTGGGGGGCAAATCCATGAGCTGGGGCAAATCCATGTGTGAGCTGGGGGGCAAATCCATGAGCTGGGGCAAATCCATGTGTGAGCTGGGTTTTACATTGTTAAGTGAAAAGTCTTTTTTTTCTTCAGATTGACAGCTGACTGCACGATCCTGTATATAGCATTAAGGTAAGAAACAATATATGCAGTGTTAGATTTGTTTTAAATGTCGCAATGGTTTTGCGGCTCCCAGTTTTTTTTTCCATTCGGAAACGGGTCCAAGTGGCTCTTTATGTCAAAAAGGTTGCAGACCCCTGGTCTAGGATGTGTGTGTTTTTAGAAGTTGTCATCTGTCTCCCTGTGTTGGATTTGAATGTGGTTTCAAATCCAAGCCAGCGGCAGACATTATACTCTAGGGATAAGGTGTGTACAGGGGGCCGGTCCGTCATTCTAGTCCACACCTCTGTCCTTTTGATATGTAAATGTAATTACTGGACAAACCTGTTTTCTGTTGTATAGTCAGTGGCCACTGGGCGTTGTCCATTTTGTGTATTAAATTAAACTGACCATGAGTCACATGGGCTCTTAGCTCACTGGGGACTTGGCGCTCGTGGTCAGATGAACTCCAGCTAGAAGCAGCGTGTGTGTCTGTGTCTCTTTACTGCGCGCGTTCAGGTACGTATGCCATGGATAGCAGAGAGCTGCTTGTAAGTGCAGCGGATCAAACTACATTAGGGAATTGATAGTAGATTAATTTCCAAAACAGACGTGATGTGTGAGTGCTACAGCGCCCGCTACAAGAGTAGCGAGGTTCAGATCTTGGACAGAGTTATCGGCTTGATGGTTGCAAAATACACCGTATTTTCAGACTTATACTCCAATGCCCAGGAGTATGACAGGAGAACTGAACTGCTACTAAGTTCCAAAGGTTGAGACCGACGGACAACTTGGAGCACCCAACAATACAGCAGGCGTCAAGACTTGAGTGGGTGTACCGAGGTAGTTTGACAGTCAATGTATTGTGCAGACTGAAGGGCAGTCATCGAACTGACAGACTTAGCGTTTTCTGAGAAGCTCAAACGGGTATGTTGTACCTTGTAATCACCAGGATCTACTGACACACATAAAGGCTTAAAGCTTGTACAAGCCTGAATACACCCGGCAGGCTGAGCACCATAATCATTGGCAGAAAACAAACCGCCATTTCATTATAGCGGATTGTACATAAATACACGACCTTAGACCCGGAGCAGAACCCCGATAGTACACCAGAGCGAGATGGGAATATCCCCAAGAGGCGAGTAAAACCCCCAGCAGCCTGCATAGGGTTAAACCAACAACGCACAGCACTAGCAACCGCTATAGCATGTAACAGGAGAATGGTCAGAGACAAGCCGGGTCAAAATCAGGAGCAGGAATCGTAGACGTAAACGGGTCGGCAACTAGAACAGCAATGAATCAATAGGAAGCGATGCGGGAACAGAACTCCACGTCAGGGCGACGAGGCAACTCCTCGCGCCCCGCTTTAAACCCACCAGGCCCCGCCCCCTCGGACACTGTAGCTGCGTGTTAGCGCCGTGACATTGGGGGGGGTTACTTCACCTCATCGGAATTCCGCAGCAAAAAATGTAAACTTATATTTGGCCACTAGAGTGCGATGTGACACCAGCAACCTGACCACACTGAGGGGCTTCATAAGCACCAGAAGCCCACCCTGTGACAACCCGCAGCTCCAGAAAAACACTTCTGTATGAAGCCAAGAACCCGACACACACAATTTCAGCAGCACAGACAAACACGAGCTGTGCGACAGTAACCACCTGCAACACACCAAGATCAGGGAAACCGGCAGCACACCCAGAGCGAGCCGGTACATCCACTACCAGACACAAGCGTAAACCCCAGTGAAATCACACTGCAACATGCAGACACACAACTTACCCACGCACTGACAACTTCTCTGCTCGAGGGGTGGAATGGCGCTCCGGCTCCTCTTTATCCTACGGGGAGAACGAAGAGTTAAACCACATGAACATACACAAACCTCACACACAGGAATTCCTATACGCTCAGTGACGCCCCCTCTGGGGGATAAGAGAGCGTCACACACACAGGGATTCCTATAGGCTCAGCAAAGCGCCCCCTCTGGTGGGATAAGAGAGCGTCACACACACACAGGGATTCCTATAGGCTCAGTGACGCCCACTCTGGTGGGGTAAGAGAGCGTCACACACACAGGGATTCCTATAGGCTCAGTGACGCCCCCTCTGGGGGATAAGAGAGCGTCACACACACAGGGATTCCTATAGGCTCAGCAAAGCGCCCCCTCTGGTGGGATAAGAGAGCGTCACACACACACAGGGATTCCTATAGGCTCAGTGACGCCCCCTCTGGTGGGGTAAGAGAGCGTCACACACACAGGGATTCCTATAGGCTCAGTGACGCCCCCTCTGGGGGATAAGAGAGCCTCTGACCTGAGGTGTAACAGTCATTTGAAGGCCACAATCAGACTTGGTGTCATCATCCTCCTCGTTTGTGCTGCTGTCGATGAAATCCATGTGCTCTGCATCTCCGTCTGCTGGGAGAGATGTGACAGGAGGGGAAACGTGTTTAATCTACAGGTAACACACACGGCTTTATTTCCGGGCCGTATCTTTTTTGGACACCGTCTCACAAAGAGCTGATTCTACCAGACAACCCCCCCCCCCCCCCCCGGGACGTATCAGACACCCGCGCCGTCTAGAGGTCACTGGGAGGACACATGTGCAGGGGAACGCATGCAGAGCGAATCCTGTCACCGTGTGATCACACTTACTGGTCCATTCAGGATATTCACATGGTGGAGCTGTGTGATCGCCGGCAGAGCGACGAGGGGACCCCCCGGGGGAAAGGGGGCAGAGCGACGAGGGGACCGCCCGGGGGAAAGGGGGCAGAGCGACGAGGGGACCGCCCGGGGGAAAGGGGGCAGAGCGACGAGGGACCACGTCACGCTTTTCATTACTTCGTTCAAGGTCTCCACAGACACACGGTTCTGCTCCAGCCCCATTGGGACGTTGAAGCACCCGCACATCACATGGCTAACTCGCCCCGGGTGTGCCGCCCACAGAGTGTATGGGAGCTCTAGCAAGCGGAGCACCGGGATGAGTTGAACGCTCTGCGCGCAGTATCTGTGACTCAGCTCTGCCATGAAAACACGTCTTACCGACTCCGTTGTGTTTCTCCGGGCACTGCCGGGCGTCTCGCCCCAGCCCCGCAATCCTGAAGGAGAGCTCCGAAAACTCATCTGTGGACTGAGACGAAACCACAACGTGAATGATCTGCGCGGCACAGCGTCACGGCGACACGCCGCCCCCCATCCGCATGTACCCAGAACACAACGCAATACCGCCCCACGTGTACCTGGCACACAGCGACACGCGTGTACGCACCTCGTTCCCTGACCATCTCTTGCTGCCGCTGTCCACGCTGTTGAAGCCGGAGTCCAGGCCTCCGTACGGCCGCGACGAGTAAAGGTCATCTGTCAGACTGAGGGAACAAAGCGCCGTAAGAAAACGCTGCCGCGAGAGCCCTGCGCGCCGACACAAACCACAAAGACGCAGGACACACAGCGCGTCACTCACCACGTGGTAAAGCTGGTCGGCCGGCTGAGCTTCCCCAAAGATGTGAGGTCAGAGCGCGGTTTACTGCGAGCCTCGGCGTTCAGGTGCTTAAAAATGTGAGCCTTACCCTTCAGACACACCTAGAAAGACGGACAGAGGGTGCTGTCAGCCGCAGCCAGGGGGGCGCCTGGAGACGGGGGCGCAGCAGCCCGGGGGGCCCGCCTGGAGACGGGGGCGCAGCAGCCCGGGGGGCCCGCCTGGAGACGCAGCAGCCCGGGGGGCCCGCCTGGAGACGCAGCAGCCCGGGGGGCCCGCCTGGAGACGCAGCAGCCCGGGGGGCCCGCCTGGAGACGCAGCAGCCCGGGGGCCCGCCTGGAGACGCAGCAGCCCGGGGGGCCCGCCTGGAGACGCAGCAGCCCGGGGGGCCCGCCTGGAGACGCAGCAGCCCGGGGGGCCCGCCTGGAGACGCAGCAGCCCGGGGGGCCGCCTGGAGACGCAGCAGCCCGGGGGGCCCGCCTGGAGACGCAGCAGCCCGGGGGCCCGCCTGGAGACGCAGCAGCCCGGGGGGCCCGCCTGGAGACGCAACAGCCCGGGGGCCCGCCTGGAGACACAGCAGCCCGGGGGGCCCGCCTGGAGACGCAGCAGCCCGGGGGCCCGCCTGGAGACGCAGCAGCCCGGGGGCCCGCCTGGAGACGCAGCAGCCCGGGGGCCGCCTGGAGACGAGGCGCAGCAGCCCGGGGGCCGCCTGGAGACGAGGCGCAGCAGCCCGGGGGGCGCAGCAGCCCGGGGGCGCTGAGAGTCTGTTCCTTCCCCCCGCGGGGTGACACGGTGGCCGGCAGGGGGAGCTGCACACACTTACCTGCGCCGGAGGGAACTGCAGGGGGTTGTTGTCCAGGATGACGCTGTGCAGGTGCCGCAGGTGACGGTAACAGACCGGGATGTGGGTGACGCGGTTACAGGAGAAGTCCAGGCGTGTGAGTGGGAGCTCGGCGAGTTCTGTGGGGGAGGGGAAAAGGTCAGAGGGATCGCGGTTAGGGGGCAGGTCTGGCTCAGCTGGTGTTAACCCTTGGTGTGCCGGCACTCACCCTCGGGCAGCGCAGACAGCTGGTTGCGGCGCACGTTGAGCTCACGCAGTGACATCATGGATCCCATCTGCGCCGGCAGCGTCTGGATCTCGTTACAGCTGACATCCTGCGGCACAGAGCAGCGCGTTAACCCATGCATGCCCATGAGGAATGCTGCGCGAGGGGCGGAGCCTCTGTACAGACAATGATGTTAACCCCTCGTTTGACCCGGGGGGGGGGCCATTTTCATAGAAGCACAGCAGCCACACAGTGAGGCGCCTGGACCTATAGTAACGGGGGGCTCTCAATAAAGCAGCCCCCGCACAGGTATAAATCAGTTCCTTCAAAGACGGGGTCTCCGGGAAGCTCCGCCCACTCACCAGTTGGCGCAGGCTGGTCATGGCGCCCAGCTCCTCGGGAAGGCAGGTCAGGCGGTTGTTGCAGGCGATGAGGACGGTGAGCGGGAGGCGGCAGAGGTGAGGCGGCAGCGACGGGATCAGGTTCCGACTGAAAGAAAAGCGAGGGCAACGTCAGCCAATCACAATCCAGGACGAGCGTCCCATGATCACACGCGGCGCACAGCGCAAAACCGCAACATGCGGCAGGTCAAAAAGGGACACGACCGGAGCGCCAACCCCAACCCAGCGAGACAGGGCCAAGAGCGCGGCGTACCGGGGAGAAGCGAGACTGGGGGCCCCTTGGTATCTCGGGGGGGGGGGCGGCGCTCACTCACCAAAAGTTGGGGGGGTTATATCCCGGGGGGCGGCGCTCGCTCACCTGATATTGGTGGGTATATCCCAGGGGGGCGGCGCTCGCTCACCTTATGTTGGGGGGGGGATATCCCTGGGGGGGGGGGGGGCAGCGCTCACTCACCTGATATTGGGGGGGGGGATATCCCGGGGGGCCGGCGCTCGCTCACCTGATATTGGGGGGGGATCCCTGGGGGGGGGAGCGGCGCTCACTCACCTGATATTGGGGGGGGGTGGCATATCCCGGGGGGGCCGGCGCTCGCTCACCTGATGTTGAGGTGGGTCAGGACCTGCAGGTTGGAGATGGCGGGGGGGAGGCTGCGCAGGCAGTTGTGGTAGAGGTTGAGGGTCTCGAGGGAGACGAGTTGGCAGACGTCGCCGGGGATTTCACCGAATCGATTCCGGGACAGATCTGGAAAATACATAAAAGGTTTACCCCGGGATCAGACCCTGCTACACCCCCCCCCCTCATTGTGCCTCATGCAGCGCATGGTGCCCGGGGGAACACAGCATGTCTCAGCCGCGTGGATTTGATTCACCTGGCACCTCGTATGCCCGGGGGGGCGCAAACCACCAGCAGAGCCACACAGCGCCGGCCCCGCGCAAACCACCAGCAGAGCCTCACAGCGCCAGCCCCGCGCAAACCACCAGAGCCGCACGACACACAGCGCCAGCCCCGCGCAAACCACCAGAGCCGCACGACACACAGCGCCAGCCCCGCGCAAACCACCAGAGTGGCACGACACACAGCGCCAGCCCCGCGCAAACCACCAGAGCCGCACGACACACAGCGCCAGCCCCGCGCAAACCACCAGAGTCGCACGACACACCGCGCCAGCCCCGCACAAACCACCAGAGTCGCACGACACACAGCGCCAGCCCCGCGCAAACCACCAGAGTCGCACGACACACAGCGCCAGCCCCCGCAAACCACCAGAGTCGCACGACACACAGCGCCAGCCCCGCGCAAACCACCAGAATCGCACGACACACAGCGCCAGCCCCGCGCAAACCACCAGAGTCGCACGACACACAGCGCCAGCCCCGCGCAAACCACCAGAGTCGCACGACACACAGCGCCAGCCCCGCGCAAACCACCAGAGTCGCACGACACACAGCGCCAGCCCCGCGCAAACCACCAGAGTCGCACGACACACAGCGCCAGCCCCGCGAAAACCACCAGAGCCGCACGACACACAGCGCCAGCCCCCCGCATACCACCAGGGTCGCACGACACACAGCGCCAGCCCCGCGAAAACCACCAGAGCCGCACGACACACAGCGCCAGCCCCCCGCATACCACCAGGGTCGCACGACACACAGCGCCAGCCCCGCGAAAACCACCAGAGCCGCACAACACACAGCGCCAGACCCGCGAAAACCACCAGAGCCGCACGACACACAGCGCCAGACCCGCGCAATCCGGGCACGATCATGGCGCCAGAGCTAGCAGGATCCAGAGGGTTAAACGGGTAAATGACCGGCACCAATAGTGTTATGTGGGGGGTGGGGCGTGTTTGTTTACAGGTCGCGGAGCACACACACACAGGCGGTCGCGGAGCACACACACACACAGGCGGTCGCGGAGCACACACACACACAGGCGGTCGCGGAGCACACACACACACAGGCGGTCGCGGAGCACACAAACACAGGCGGTCGCGGAGCACACACACACAGGCGGTCGCGGAGCACACACACACACACACACAGGCGGTCGCGGAGCACACACACACAGGCGGTCGCGGAGCGCACACACACACAGGCGGTCGCGGAGCGCACACACACACAGGCGGTCGCGGAGCGCACACACACAGGCGGTCGCGGAGCGCACACACACACAGGCGGTCGCGGAGCGCACACACACACACAGGCGGTCGCGGAGCGCACACACACACAGGCGGTCGCGGAGCGCACACACACACAGGCGGTCGCGGAGCGCACACACACACACAGGCGGTCGCGGAGCGCACACACACACAGGCGGTCGCGGAGCGCACACACACACAGGCGGTCGCGGAGCGCACACACACACAGGCGGTCGCGGAGCACACACACACAGGCGGTCGCGGAGCACACACACACAGGCGGTCGCGGAGCCACACACACACACAGGCGGTCGCGGAGCACACACACACACAGGCGGTCGCGGAGCACACACACACAGGCGGTCGCGGAGCACACACACACACACACAGGCGGTCGCGGAGCGCACACACCCACACAGGCCGTGCGGAGCACACAGACAGGCGGTCGCGGAGCGCACACACACAGGCGGTGCGGAGCACACAGACAGGCGGTCGCGGAGCACACACACACAGGCGGTCGCGGAGCACACACAGGCGGTCGCGGAGCACACACACACACAGGCGGTCGCGGAGCACACACACACAGGCGGTCGCGGAGCACACACACACACAGGCGGTCGCGGAGCACACACACACACAGGCGGTCGCGGAGCACCACACACACAGGCGGTCGCGGAGCACACACACACACACAGGCGGTCGCGGAGCACACACACACACAGGCGGTCGCGGAGCACACACACACACAGGCGGTCGCGGAGCACACACACACACAGGCGGTCGCGCGGAGCACACACCACACAGGCGGTCGCGGAGCACACACACACACAGGCGGTCGCGGAGCACACACACAGGCGGTCGCGGAGCACACACACCCACACAGGCGGTCGCGGAGCGCACACACACAGGCCGTGCGGAGCACACACACAGGCCGTGCGGAGCACACACACAGGCGGTCGCGGAGCGCACACACACAGGCCTCGCGGAGCACACACACACACAGGCGGTCGCGGAGCACACACACACACAGGCGGTCGCGAGCACACACACACACAGGCGGTCGCGGAGCACACACACACACAGGCGGTCGCGGAGCACACACACACACAGGCGGTCGCGGAGCACACACACACACAGGCGGTCGCGGAGCACACACACACACACAGGCGGTCGCGGAGCACACACCACACACAGGCGGTCGCGGAGCACACACACACACACACAGGCGGTCGCGGAGCACACACACACAGGCGGTGCGGAGCACACACACACAGGCGGTCGCGGAGCACACACACACACACAGGCGGTCGCGGAGCACACAACACACACAGGCGGTGCGGAGCACACACACACAGGCGGTGCGGAGCACACACACACAGGCGGTGCGGAGCACACACACACAGGCGGTGCGGAGCACACACACACAGGCGGTGCGGAGCACACACACACACACAGGCGGTGCGGAGCACACACACACAGGCGGTGCGGAGCACACACAGGCGGTGCGGAGCACACACACACAGGCGGTGCGGAGCACACACAGGCGGTGCGGAGCACACACACACAGGCGGTGCGGAGCACACACACACACACAGCGGTGCGGAGCACACACACACAGGCGGTGCGGAGCACACACAGGCGGTGCGGAGCACACACACACAGGCGGTGCGGAGCACACACACACACACAGGCGGTGCGGAGCACACACACACAGGCGGTGCGGAGCACACACAGGCGGTGCGGAGCACACACACACAGGCGGTGCGGAGCACACACAGGCGGTGCGGAGCACACACACACGGCGGTGCGGAGCACACACACCACACACAGGCGGTGCGGAGCACACACACACAGGCGGTGCGGAGCACACACACACAGGCGGTGCGGAGCACACACACACACACAGGCGGTGCGGAGCACACACACACAGGCGGTGCGGAGCACACACAGGCGGTGCGGAGCACACACACACAGGCGGTGCGGAGCAGGAAGCGCGCAGCTACAGGATGTGGTCGCTGGATGTTGCACAAAACTTCTGCAAAAGG
This sequence comes from Leptobrachium leishanense, assembly GCA_009667805.1. Taxonomy (NCBI): domain Eukaryota; kingdom Metazoa; phylum Chordata; class Amphibia; order Anura; family Megophryidae; genus Leptobrachium; species Leptobrachium leishanense. The sequence continues at coordinate 1,638,323 of CM019065.1, read as the reverse complement.
ATTTCTACAACTTATGAGGGGGGGGGGCACGGCTCAGTACACAAGGGGTTAATAATCACCACTGCATGGGGGGGGGGGGTTAAATAGGTGTTACACACCAGCCATAATAAAAGGATGTGGCATCAGGCACCGTGTCCCCCCCCCCCCCAGTAAAGGCAGAGTGCCCGGCCCCACATCACCCTGACCCCCCCCGGCACCCCCTCCCCCCGTGCAGGACCCCCCCCCGTCACCCCCTCCCCGTGCAGGACCCCCCCCCGTCACCCCCTCCCCGTGCAGGACCCCCCCCCGTCACCCCCTCCCCCCGTGCAGGACCCCCCCCCGTCACCCCCTCCCCGTGCAGGACCCCCCGGGCCCCCCCCCCGTGTCTCACCGGCCCGCGTGGTGTCGCTCAGGTCCCGGCTGCTCCCCGGTAGCTCGCGCAGCCTCCGCCCGGACAGGTTGAGGTTCCCGGTGAGCGCCGCCTCCTCCAGGGCCTTCTCCGCGCTCCTCCTGCCGCCAGGCCCGGGACAGAGATCGGAGGAGACCAGCTCCGTGTCCCCGTCCCCTCCGCCGCCCTCATCGTCATCATTACCCGCCGCCATTGAGAGCGGAATGGACCGGAACCGGAGGGTTTCTAAGCGACATCCAATGAGCACACGGCTTCAGAATGAGGAAAACCAACAGCCAATCAGAACACGACGTCAGGCTAAGTGACAGACATATACCAACCAGTCACCGACCGGAATCCGTGACCCCGCCTCCCAGTAGCGGACAGCTACGGCCATATGTCATGTTACACCACCGAACCCCGCCCACTTCCTCTATAGGCCAATCACATGACTAAAAACTCCAAACAACAACCGCCCCGCCTTTTCCAACCTCCTGACCAATGAAAAAGAAGCGTGCAAATGTCCGCCCACTTGAGTTATAGCCAACCGCCGTGTGCAAAATCTTGATAGACAGTTGCACTGGCCTATCAAGCGGCGAGAAAGAAATGGCCTCCTTCACATGTCTCGCTGTGGAGAGGTTTTAACCAGGGGGCCTCCTCAGGGTCACCTGACCTCATAGACACCGGTCTCTAGGTGGCACCATGTTTCTGCACTTGGCGGCCATGACAGAGTGACGTGTTACCAAGGAGACCGTCATGTACATCTGGCGCCCCCTATATTAGTGAGGAGGTATTTGAGAATTCCTCCCGATAGAGTCACATGTTCAGTGTGATCGGGAGGAATTTCTAAATACGATGTGACAGGCTTGTGATGTGCGCTGGCGATACTTCCCCCTGGGCTTGGGGGCCAGAGTGGCCATTGTATCGCCCTGAGAGCACCCCAGTGTGTGATACCGGCTTGTCCATGCCCAGTGGGAGCTCTGGGGATGCTCTGCACCCTGCCGGGCAGCACTTATACCCCCTAAGAGGATTCTCATGTGATGAGCCTTCGCATCATACGTGCCACCGGCACAGCGGTTAAACTATACAAGGCATCTTGTTTCAGGTTTCCCTGCCACGGCACAGCGGTTAAACTATACAATGCATCTTGTTTCAGGTTTCCCTGCCACGGCACAGCGGTTAAACTATACAATGCATCTTGTTTCAGGTTTCCCTGCCACGGCACAGCGGTTAAACCATACAATGCATCTTGTTTCAGGTTTCCCTGCCACGGCACAGCGGTTAAACTATACAATGCATCTTGTTTCAGGTTTCCCTGCCACGGCACAGCGGTTAAACTATACAATGCATCTTGTTTCAGGTTTCCCTGCCACGGCACAGCGGTTAAACTATACAATGCATCTTGTTTCAGGTTTCCCTGCCACGGCACAGCGCTTTAACTATACAATGCATCTTTTTCATATAAACTGTACCAGATCGTCCTGGCTTCGTCCAACAAATCCCATTGGACTGGGAAAGATCGCTAAGGCTGCGGTCACAGGAGTGCACTTTTCAGGTACAGTGCGTTTCAAACGTATGCACTTTATAACGGATGCGATTGTGGTTACATTGTATCAGTTATGACTGACGTGGAGAAAAAGCTGTATGCAAGGGTTTCTCTACGTCCGTTGTAGCTTCTTCTCGTTGATACCATCTTGGCGTCCATTGCAACATGCGTTGCCTGTGTGTGAAAAAGTGCGCACGTGCTTCGTGTGCAGGGCCGGTGCTTCCACTAGGCAAGCTAGGCAACCGCCTAGGGTGCACTGCCACCTAGGGGTGCAGCCGGCCCCAACTCGGGTTCCATTCCCGTTCCTCATTGCTTGCTTGTGTTGCCGGCAGTGGCGACTCACAAAGCGGAACCCTTGTAGCGGTGCAGAAAATGGGCGTCTTATGGTGACGCACAGGTGCCACCAGATGACGTGCAGGCGCCACAAGAGGCAGAGGAAATAACAAAAGAGGCAAAGAGGCACGAAAGAAGAAAGAGGCAGAGGAAATTAAGAGGCGGATGAAAGAAAAGGCGAAGAAAGAGGCACAGAAGAAAGAAAGAGACAGAGGAAAGAAAGAGGCACAGACTTATCCTGGGCCTGACCAGCGTAGGGTAAGATGGGCACCAAGCGACCATGGGTGGCCCTCGTGCACAGTGTGTGTTGCCACCACCCCACCCCCCGCAGCCTTTGTGTATGTGTACCACCCCCACACGAACAATGTGTGTGTGTCCCCGCATTTCAACAGTTGCCAATTTTTTCTTGGTGGGGGGGGGGTGCAAGTAGCTGATCTTGCCTAGAGCGCAAAATAGTTTGGAACCGGCCCTGTTCGTGTGTTGTTCTCTGTTGACTCCTTTGAAAAGCTACGACGGACACAATAAGTGCGCTCGTGTGACTGCAGCCGTTATCTGTTGCAATCGCATAAAGTCGTCCGATGGAAGTTGGAGGCAGTGGACGAGGGCTGAATCTCCTGCATGTTCTGGGATTGGTCGGATGACAATGGACGATATCAGATGATGGAGCCATCGCACCAATATGATGGAGGTGGACGGCCAGCCTAAACCTGTCGAATGAAACCACCGAACATCAGGGCATTTCACTGACATTTCTCTGCTGTTCAATGTGAATCGATTAACCCTTGCTTCTCTATGGGGGATTTGACTGCCGCCGCATTGCAACGACCTGCACCGTATTTCGCCAAATTCGCCAATATCTGGAGAATTACCAGCTCTCTGAATAGATGAGCTGCCAGGAAATTGCACCGTCTGGGAAAATGCACCCTCCGGCGGCCAGTTCGGCTCTTACTGATTAACCCTTTAAATTTTAATTTCCATTTGTTGTTAAAATTACTTGTTTCCTTGGGAAATGCAGGTACGGGTTTTACACAGGATTACGTCATAAAATATACAACGGACGATAAAATGTGGCAAATAAGTTTGCGTGCTGCCTGAAATCCCAATGGAAATGTAGACTTTATTAGGGCATTGTAACGGGACGTGACGCGTACACAGAGTAATGACATCATGTGAATCGCTCTATAAGCTCTCTGGGTTCTGCAATAAAACATCAGTGTTTAACTGTGATAGTGAGCTCAGCAGTGAAGGGGTTAAAAAGCGTGCATGGCGAGAGTCTCTGAGCTCTTGGGTGATGGCAGGCTCTGTCTCACACCAGGTGGCAGTTACTAATGGCGTGAGACAGGCGCAGTATCCATGGTTACGCTGCATGAGACTCAACTGCCACATACGCTGCATCCTGTAACGGACGCGATACACAGCGATACAGAGTATCTGCGCACAACCTGCTGCAATAGCGGAGACTGGGTGCGCTTCGCATCAGTACTGAGTATGTTCACCCTGTATAATACTATGTATACCCTGTAACCTGTATAGAGTGATACTGAGCGTGTATACCCTGTAACCTGTATAGAGTGATACTGAGCGCGTATACCCTGTAACCTGTATAGAGTGATACTGAGCGCGTATACCCTGTAACCTGTATAGAGTGATACTGAGCGTGTATACCCTGTAACCTGTATAGAGTGATACTGAGCGCGTATACCCTGTAACCTGTATAGAGTGATACTGAGCACGTATACCCTGTAACCTGTATAGAGTGATACTGAGCGTGTATACCCTGTAACCTGTATAGAGTGATGCTGAGCGCGTATACCCTGTAACCTGTATAGAGTGATGCTGAGCGCGTATACCCTGTAACCTGTATAGAGTGATACGGAGCGCGTATACCCTGTAACCTGTATAGAGTGATACTGAGCGCGTATACCCTGTAACCTGTATAGAGTGATACTGAGCGTGTATACCCTGTAACCTGTATAGAGTGATGCTGAGCGCGTATACCCTGTAACCTGTATAGAGTGATGCTGAGCGCGTATACCCTGTAACCTGTATAGAGAGTGATACTGAGCGTGTATCCCTGTAACCTGTATAGAGTGATACTGAGCGCGTATACCCTGTAACCTGTATAGAGTGATACTGAGCGCGTATACCCTGTAACCTGTATAGAGTGATACTGAGCGTGTATACCCTGTAACCTGTATAGAGTGATACTGAGCGCGTATACCCTGTAACCTGTATAGAGTGATACTGAGCACGTATACCCTGTAACCTGTATAGAGTGATACTGAGCGTGTATACCCTGTAACCTGTATAGAGTGATGCTGAGCGCGTATACCCTGTAACCTGTATAGAGTGATGCTGAGCGCGTATACCCTGTAACCTGTATAGAGTGATACGGAGCGCGTATACCCTGTAACCTGTATAGAGTGATACTGAGCGCGTATACCCTGTAACCTGTATAGAGTGATACTGAGCGTGTATACCCTGTAACCTGTATAGAGTGATGCTGAGCGCGTATACCCTGTAACCTGTATAGAGTGATGCTGAGCGCGTATACCCTGTAACCTGTATAGAGTGATACTGAGCGCGTATACCCTGTAACCTGTATAGAGTGATACTGAGCACGTATACCCTGTAACCTGTATAGAGTGATACTGAGCGCGTATACCCTGTAACCTGTATAGAGTGATACTGAGCGCGTATACCCTGTAACCTGTATAGAGTGATGCTGAGCGCGTATACCCTGTAACCTGTATAGAGTGATACTGAGTGTGTATACCCTGTAACCTGTATAGAGTGATACTGAGCGCGTATACCCTGTAACCTGTATAGAGTGATACTGAGCGCGTATACCCTGTAACCTGTATAGAGTGATACTGAGCGTGTATACCCTGTAACCTGTATAGAGTGATACTGAGCGCGTATACCCTGTAACCTGTATAGAGTGATACTGAGCTTGTATACCCTGTAACCTGTATAGAGTGATACTGAGCGCGTATACCCTGTTACCTGTATAGAGTGATACTGAGCTTGTATACCCTGTAACCTGTATAGAGTGATGCTGAGCGCGTATACCCTGTAACCTGTATAGAGTGATGCTGAGCGCGTATACCCTGTAACCTGTATAGAGTGATACTGAGCTTGTATACCCTGTAACCTGTATAGAGTGATACTGAGCGCGTATACCCTGTTACCTGTATAGAGTGATACTGAGCTTGTATACCCTGTAACCTGTATAGAGTGATACTGAGCGCGTATACCCTGTAACCTGTATAGAGTGATACTGAGCGCGTATACCCTGTTACCTGTATAGAGTGATACTGAGCGCGTATACCCTGTAACCTGTATAGAGTGATACTGAGCGCGTATACCCTGTAACCTGTATAGAGTGATGCTGAGCGTGTATACCCTGTAACCTGTATAGAGTGATACTGAGCGCGTATACCCTGTAACCTGTATAGAGTGATGCTGAGCGTGTATACCCTGTAACCTGTATAGAGTGATACTGAGCGCGTATACCCTGTTACCTGTAAATAGAGTGATACTGAGCGCGTATACCCTGTAACCTGTATAGAGTGATACTGAGCTTGTATACCCTGTAACCTGTATAGAGTGATGCTGAGCGTGTATACCCTGTAACCTGTATAGAGTGATACGGAGCGCGTATACCCTGTAACCTGTATAGAGTGATACTGAGCGCGTATACCCTGTAACCTGTATAGAGTGATACTGAGCGCGTATACCCTGTAACCTGTATAGAGTGATGCTGAGCTTGTATACCCTGTAACCTGTATAGAGTGATGCTGAGCGTGTATACCCTGTAACCTGTATAGAGTGATACTGAGCGCGTATACCCTGTTACCTGTATAGAGTGATACTGAGCGCGTATACCCTGAAACCTGTATAGATGATACTGAGCTTGTATACCCTGTAACCTGTATAGAGTGATGCTGAGCGTGTATACCCTGTAAAACCCAGGGGGGGAGGGATGAGAAAAGGGCGGCAAAGGCCCAAAATGTGACTTTCCTGGCTCGCTCCTGAAGTTCCGAGGAACCGCAGGAGGCCATGGAAAAGTGCAGGTCACAAGGCCGGTGTATTCGAGGGCCAGGTATGGCAGACAGAGCCATGGTGGCTGCCACAATGGCACACTCCGAGTTTGCCCCAAATGCCAAAAGAAAAAAGAAGAAAAAAAGGGGTGGGAAGAGGGCCTGCAGCACGAGGTGGCATGTGGATGTCTCTACGGGGGGGGAATAAAGATAAAGGGGAGGGACAGCGAAAGTCCGCAAGTACAATGCAGGAAAATAAAAATAAAATAAAAAAAAATCAACAGCAAAACAGTGTCCACAGAATGGCGAAAACTGCGTCACGAGCCCAAAAAAGGGGGAACCCAATAACTCAGTCCGGTTCCCTGGCAGAGAGGGGGGATCCCACCACCGACTCACTGCCCGAGGCGTCGGAGGTTAGACCTAGAGCCTGGAGATGTGCGAGTGCGTCATCCAGGTTGTTCGCTGTGACTGTACGTCCATCAGTATGTGTCATGTGCCAACCCGTAGCCCTCCTAAACGGCGCCATAGACACCGTGCCCGAGCTGGTAAGAACCATTGACCTACTAACATCAACATATGTATTCATACATATCACTACAAATTCCACCTCTAGCCTCTGGGAGTCCCCTTCTCTTGCTGCCCTTGATCCTAATCAACTTCTACCACACCTGTAATGAAGCAAGCCTGAATTCCTTTATAATGATTACTCTCCCATCTATCCTTGCTTCATTATTACAAGACCATTCTTCAGCCAAGGTGTGTACCAGGAAGCTCTCCCAGATCTAACGGCTACGACCAGAACCTCAGACCGTGACACTTGCCAGGCTTCATCTCCTGCTAGGCCGGCATCCTATTTATCCAGGAATCCACCTTTAATCTCAAGTCTACCCTGCAACTTCAGGAATTCACCTTTAATATCAAGTCTACCCTGCAACTTCAGGAATCCACCTTTATATCAAGTCTACCCTGCAACTTCAGGAATCCACCTTTATATCAAGTCTACCCTGCAACTTCAGGAATTCACCTTTAATATCAAGTCTACCCTGCAACTTCAGGAATCCACCTTTATATCAAGTCTACCCTGCAACTTCAGGAATTCACCTTTAATATCAAGTCTACCCTGCAACTTCAGGAATTCACCTTTAATATCAAGTCTACCCTGCAACTTCAGGAATTCACCTTTAATATCAAGTCTACCCTGCAACTTCAGGAATTCACCTTTAATATCAAGTCTACCCTGCAACTTCAGGAATCCACCTTTTCTAACAAGTTTACCCTTTTACTAAAGACTTACCTTCCACCCAAAGATTCAACTACTGCCAAGAGACTCCTATCATTAATTTGTTTATCTCTTGTGCCCTTCTCTGTTTCCAGCCTCCTGTGCCCTTCTCTGTTTCCAGCCTCCTGTGCCCTTCTCTGTTTCCAGCCTCCTGTGCCCTTCTCTGTTTCCAGCCTCCTGTGCCCTTCTCTGTTTCCAGCCTCCTGTGCCCTTCTCTGCTTCTAGCCTCCTGTGCCCTTCTCTGCTTCCAGCCTCCTGTGCCCTTCTCTGCCTCCAGCCTCCTGTGCCCTTCTCTGCCTCCAGCCTCCTGTGCCCTTCTCTGCCTCCAGCCTCCTGTGCCCTTCTCTGCCTCCTGTGCCCTTCTCTGCCTCCTGTACCCTTCTCTGCCTCCTGTACCCTTCTCTGCCTCCTGTGCCCTTCTCTGCCTCCTGTGCCCTTCTCTGCCTCCAGCCTCCTGTGCCCTTCTCTGCCTCCTGTGCCCTTCTCTGCCTCCTGTACCCTTCTCTGCCTCCTGTGCCCTTCTCTGCCTCCTGTACCCTTCTCTGCCTCCTGTGCCCTTCTCTGCCTCCTGTACCCTTCTCTGCCTCCAGCCTCCTGTGCCCTTCTCTTATTATATTCAGATTACCCGGATTTCTTTATCTTGTTGTTTTATTCTAAATAAACCTTATCATTTTCCTTACTTGACTTTCCTCCTTTTGTGTTCGCTGCATATTGGCTCGACACCCCTCGCACACCGTGACAGAATAATGAAGCCATGACTGAGCCCGAGCCGCAGTAACACAAGCCTTTCTGAACCAAGTAACCTGTATGATCATAACATTTTCTTCCAACTTAATCAGCCTCGTGACTAAAGAAATACAATGCCTGAAAGACCAGTCAAAAGAGATGCCTGCTACTAAACCCAAGATCTACCGCCAACCTTTAACTCCTGAAGAGCGAATAAGAAGGAGACACTTTGACTTATGTTATTATTGTGGAGCCAGTTCACATTATGCTATGGACTGTAATATACGACCCCTCAGAAACAAAGATCCTTCTGATATTAGAAAAGAAAATTGTGGCTATATGGCTAAACCACAGACTGGAGCGAAGCTGAAAAACAACCAAGGGTTAACTCCATCTATACTCCCTCTGCAGGTTAATTCTGAGAAAATGAAACCCTCACCTCTATTGCAAGACCTTGTCATTAACCCTCCTTCCTGGAAACTTCTCCCAGCACTTGCAAAATCCTGGACTTTACCTCTCATTAATCCCAGCCGAGAAGTCTCTGATACCCAAAGCGAGCGAGAAGTCTCTGATACCCAAAGCAAGCGAGAAGTGTCTGATACCCAAAGCAAGCGAGAAGTGTCTGATACCCAAAGCAAGCGAGAAGTCTCTGATACCCAAAGCAAGCGAGAAGTGTCTGATACCCAAAGCAAGCGAGAAGTGTCTGATACCCAAAGCAAGCGAGAAGTGTCTGATACCCAAAGCAAGCGAGAAGTGTCTGATACCCAAAGCAAGCGGGAAGTCTCTGATACCCAAAGCAAGCGGGAAGTCTCTGATACCCAAAGCAAGCGAGAAGTCTCTGATACCCAAAGCGAGCGAGAAGTCTCTGATACCCAAAGCAAGCGAGAAGTCTCTGATACCCAAAGCAAGCGAGAAGTCTCTGATACCCAAAGCAAGCGAGAAGTGTCTGATACTCAAAGCAAGCGAGAAGTCTCTGATACCCAAAGCAAGCGAGAAGTCTCTGATACCCAAAGCAAGCGAGAAGTGTCTGATACCCAAAGCAAGCGAGAAGTGTCTGATACCCAAAGCAAGCGAGAAGTCTCTGATACCCAAAGCAAGCGAGAAGTCTCTGATACCCAAAGCAAGCGAGAAGTCTCTGATACCCAAAAGCAAGAGAAGTGTCTGATACTCAAAGCAAGCGAGAAGTCTCTGATACCCAAAGCAAGCGAGAAGTCTCTGATACCCAAAGCAAGCGAGAAGTGTCTGATACCCAAAGCAAGCGAGAAGTGTCTGATACCCAAAGCAAGCGAGAAGTGTCTGATACTCAAAGCAAGCGAAGTCTCTGATACCCAAAGCAAGCGAGAAGTGTCTGATACCCAAAGCAAGCGAGAAGTGTCTGATACCCAAAGCAAGCGAAGTCTCTGATACCCAAAGCAAGCGAGAAGTGTCTGATACCCAAAGCAGGCGAGAAGTCTCTGATACCCAAAGCAAGCGAGAAGTGTCTGATACCCAAAGCAAGCGAGAAGTGTCTGATACCCAAAGCAAGCGAGAAGTGTCTGATACTCAAAGCAAGCGAAGTCTCTGATACCCAAAGCAAGCGAGAAGCCTCTGATACTCAAAGCAAGCGAGAAGTCTCTGATACCCAAAGCAAGCGAGAAGTCTCTGATACCCAAAGCAAGCGAGAAGTGTCTGATACCCAAAGCAAGCGAGAAGTGTCTGATACTCAAAGCAAGCGAAGTCTCTGATACCCAAAGCAAGCGAGAAGCCTCTGATACCCAAAGCAAGCGAGAAGTGTCTGATACCCAAAGCAAGCGAGAAGTCTCTGATACCCAAAGCAAGCGAGAAGTGTCTGATACCCAAAGCAAGCGAGAAGTGTCTGATACCCAAAGCAAGCGAGAGTGTCTGATACCCAAAGCAAGCGAGAAGTGTCTGATACCCAAAGCAAGCGAGAAGTGTCTGATACCCAAAGCAAGCGAGAAGTGTCTGATACCCAAAGCAAGCGAGAAGTGTCTGATACCCAAAGCAAGCGAGAAGTGTCTGATACCCAAAGCAAGCGAGAAGTGTCTGATACCCAAAGCAAGCGAGAAGTGTCTGATACCCAAAGCAAGCGAGAAGCCTCTGATACCCAAAGCAAGCGAGAAGTGTCTGATACCCAAAGCAAGCGAGAAGTGTCTGATACCCAAAGCAAGCGAGAAGTGTCTGATACCCAAAGCAAGCGAGAAGTGTCTGATACCCAAAGCAAGCGAGAAGTGTCTGATACCCAAAGCAAGCGAGAAGTGTCTGATACCCAAAGCAAGCGAGAAGTGTCTGATACCCAAAGCAAGCGAGAAGTGTCTGATACCCAAAGCAAGCGAGAAGTGTCTGATACCCAAAGCAAGCGAGAAGTGTCTGATACCCAAAGCAAGCGAGAAGTGTCTGATACCCAAAGCAAGCGAGAAGTGTCTGATACCCAAAGCAAGCGAGAAGTCTCTGATACCCAAAGCAAGCGAGAAGTCTCGTCTTCTACCCTGCCTATGGAGACTGCTGCCGGGTTCCCTACTCGTGATGCTGTTGCCGGGTTCCCTACTCGTGATGCTGTTGCCGGGTTCCCTACTCGTGATGCTGCTGCCGGGTTCCCTACTCGTGAGTCTGCTGAGTCCTTTATTGAAATGACTATTCAGTCTACTGAACCCTCTATTGAAATGAATACTCAGTCCTCTATTGAAATGACTGCTGAGTCCTTTTATTGAAATGACTAATGAATCCTCTATTGAAATGACTGCTGAGTCCTTTATTGAAATGACTACTCAGTCTACTGAACCCTCTATTGAAATGACTGCTGAGTCCTCCATTGAAATGACTGCTGAGTCCTCCATTGAAATGACTGCTGAGTCCTCCATTGAAATGACTGCTGAGTCCTCCATTGAAATGACTGCTGAGTCCTCCATTGAAATGACTGCTGAGTCCTCCATTGAAATGACTGCTGAGTCCTCCATTGAAATGACTGCTGAGTCCTCCATTGAAATGACTGCTGAGTCCTCTATTGAAATGACTGCTGAGTCCTCTATTGAAATGACTGCTGAGTCCTCTATTGAAATGACTGCTGAGTCCTCCATTGAAATGACTGCTGAGTCCTCCATTGAAATGACTGCTGAGTCCTCCATTGAAATGACTGCTGAGTCCTCCATTGAAATGACTGCTGAGTCCTCCATTGAAATGACTGCTGAGTCCTCCATTGAAATGACTGCTGAGTCCTCCATTGAAATGACTGCTGAGTCCTCCATTGAAATGACTGCTGAGTCCTCCATTGAAATGACTGCTGAGTCCTCCATTGAAATGACTGCTGAGTCCTCCATTGAAATGACTGCTGAGTCCTCCATTGAAATGACTGCTGAGTCCTCCATTGAAATGACTGCTGAGTCCTCCATTGAAATGACTGCTGAGTCCTCCATTGAAATGACTGCTGAGTCCTCCATTGAAATGACTGCTGAGTCCTCCATTGAAATGACTGCTGAGTCCTCCATTGAAATGACTGCTGAGTCCTCCATTGAAATGACTGCTGAGTCCTCCATTGAAATGACTGCTGAGTCCTCCATTGAAATGACTGCTGAGTCCTCCATTGAAATGACTGCTGAGTCCTCCATTGAAATGACTGCTGAGTCCTCCATTGAAATGACTGCTGAGTCCTCCATTGAAATGACTGCTGAGTCCTCCATTGAAATGACTGCTGAGTCCTCCATTGAAATGACTGCTGAGTCCTCCATTGAAATGACTGCTGAGTCCTCCATTGAAATGACTGCTGAGTCCTCCATTGAAATGACTGCTGAGTCCTCCATTGAAATGACTGCTGAGTCCTCCATTGAAATGACTGCTGAGTCCTCATTGAAATGACTGCTGAGTCCTCCATTGAAATGACTGCTGAGTCCTCCATTGAAATGACTGCTGAGTCCTCCATTGAAATGACTGCTGAGTCCTCCATTGAAATGACTGCTGAGTCCCCATTGAAATGACTGCTGAGTCCTCCATTGAAATGACTGCTGAGTCCTCCATTGAAATGACTGCTGAGTCCTCCATTGAAATGACTGCTGAGTCCTCCATTGAAATGACTGCTGAGTCCTCCATTGAAATGACTGCTGAGTCCTCCATTGAAATGACTGCTGAGTCCTCCATTGAAATGACTGCTGAGTCCTCCATTGAAATGACTGCTGAGTCCTCCATTGAAATGACTGCTGAGTCCTCCATTGAAATGACTGCTGAGTCCTCCATTGAAATGACTGCTGAGTCCTCCATTGAAATGACTGCTGAGTCCTCCATTGAAATGACTGCTGAGTCCTCCATTGAAAACATTGCCGGTTCCGCCATTGACAACTTTGCCGGTTCCGCCATTGACAACTTTGCCGGTTCCGCCATTGAAAACTTTGCCGGTTCCGCCATTGAAAACTTTGCCGGTTCCGCCATTGACAACATTGCCGGTTCCGCCATTGACAACCTTGCCGGTTCCGCCATTGAAACGGTTGCTGGTTCCTGTATTACTCCCACAGCCAAGTCTACACCTCAAGCGCTAATAGCTGAAAAGGCTATAGAAATGCCACTACCAAAAACCCTCGCAGGTGCCAACCTTCCAAAAGATCAAGTCTTGGATCTTCCGTCTACCCTGCAGTGCATTCTAGGACAAGTTATGACCCTAACCCAAGCTGTTCAAACCATCCAGAGTCGTCATACAGAATTGGAGATAAAAGCAAATAACT